>VWYI01020793.1:1129-17867 GCA_013399455.1 Anthoscopus minutus
TGGATGGCTGGATGGCTGGATGGCTGGATGGAAGGATGGCAGGATGGCTGGATGGCTGGATGGCTGGATGGAAGGATGGCAGGATGGCAGGATGGCTGGACGGCTGGATGGAAGGATGGCAGGACGGCTGGATGGCAGGGTGGCAGGGTGGCTGGATGGCTGGACAGCAAGTGCTGCCCAAGTCAGGCAGGAGGGCCTCAGCTCCTGCATGGTTCTCACAGATCCAGCAGCAGCTCTGGGGGGCAGCTCTGGCTGCTTCAGGAGATTGGTACCACCTGGCTTTTATTCTCCAACCCAGTTATTCACAGCTCACAACCTCTGACTCTTGCTCTGTGCCCCTTGGGTGCGTGCAGGATGGCTGTGTGTTATCCACTTCCTTCCTCCATTGCCCCCTGCCACAACACAGCCAAGGGAGCCCCACAGTCCCATTAAGGAAGGAAGCCACTAACCCTCTGCCCTCTGCCTTTGTGGGAAACACTCTCCGAGCCTAAATGGGTTATTTCATGCAAGGAGGTCTTGAAAACAAAGTCCATGCATTAGGCTGCCTATTTGTGCCCAGTGGCATGTTCTGACCAGAAGGTCAGCTATTATTTGCATGAGTAACCATTTTTCCCGTTTCAGCATGTCCACAAGGAGCCCAGAAGTGTTCAGCATCACAGTCAGGGTGCCAGCAGATCCCTCCCTGCCAATCATGAGTGCACCCTGGGACAAACACTCGCGTGCTCCAACACCAGGACAATTGCACCAGGCAGGACTTCAGCCAGTCCTTGGCTCAGCATTTCACCAACACTGATGAAGATACAACTGGGCCTGAGCAAAA
This sequence comes from Anthoscopus minutus, assembly GCA_013399455.1. NCBI lineage: Eukaryota > Metazoa > Chordata > Aves > Passeriformes > Paridae > Anthoscopus > Anthoscopus minutus. Next base: position 1,950 of record VWYI01020793.1, read on the forward strand.
GCTCTGAGTTTACACAGAAGAAAGAGAAAGATGCACTGTCCCATGGAGATGGAGGGCTGTGCAAGCTGAGACACTTTCTCTGCTCTGAGGTCTTCTGTGGCTCCGCTGACCCAGTAACTGTAAGCCTGGCTACTGGCACCAAGGCTGGCCACTCCAGTCCTTCCCACTCCTCCAGACAGCACAGCTATCTAGTGACCTGGCTGGGTGAGAGTCAAACATCTTCAGAGCTTTCAGAGGACACTTACTGTTAAGCAGTGAATCCTTAACATCTAGGAAAATATGAACTGTCATAAAGATGCATATGAGAACATCTTCTGGGCATTCCCATATGACAAGATACTCTGTTCACACTGTAAATCCAGTAATCTAATCTCCTTGAATTTCAAGTGATCCAGACAAAGCAATATAGATAAAGGTTCCAGAGTCCCTGAACTCACAGCAGCCTTTTGAGCAACAATAGCAGCTTTGGCTGCAGAAAGTACTTTAGGTTCAGGCCTGGAGGATGTTAAGCCTCATCTTGCACTTCCCCTTCAGCCATCCCTTTGTTACTCATGTTAATATTCTTGGCTAAAGCAGCTCATGCTGAAGGAAAAGGAGCAAACATTTAGTCTTTTAAATGATCGGCCCTACAGTTGCTTTTTTGCTACTGCTGAAAAAAATTTTACCTAGTCTGCATTCAGCATAGGACTTAAAAGTATTTCTGTCTCAGGCACAAATGGATCAATATGCTCTTGGACTTCAGTAAGACAGATCTGTGCATATGCCATACCAAAACAGTAGTTAAAATGAAGAAAGATAGAAATAAACCCCAAATAGTTATACAATTTCTACGTTTTCTTGCCATAAATTTATTACATTTGAAATAATGAAATTTGCAAAGGGCTGGGAAGGTATTCAGAATATAATATTTGTCTTCTACCAAACTCCTTCAGGGTAGGTTTTGTTTAGGGGGTTGGTTGTTGGTTTTTGGTTTTGGTTGTTGTTTTTCTGCTGAGTTGCACATAGAGACCTCAGCTACATCGTTGTTTGAAGGATAATATAAGTGATGGTAAGTCCTTCCCACTTGGAAGGCTAGAATGGATTTGACAGGCAGTGGTCCAGGCTCACTTCCGTCTGTGACACTCTTTCAAATGATTCATCATCTTGAACATGAAAGTAACTTGATGATGTTATGACTTACCCCTAGATAAGATAGCCGGTTCATCTGAAAGTAATTGCTCCAACTGACTGGCATGCATATGCCTCAGCAGTGACACTGAGAATTTGCTTATGCATTTTAATATTTTTTGTGTGTTTTTTACGGGCAGTGGGATCACAGACCTGGGCAGGATGATGGTGTGGAGGAGCATACAGCGTCTGCAACACTACCACGCAATATCTTCGGTTAAGTAACTAGCCTTTACTTCTCCATTAATTTTTCAGCCTAATAAAGCTCAGTAATTCTCAACTTTCATTGATTTTGGATAAGTTAAATAATATAATTTCTAATAAGTTGTAGTTTCCATTTCTATTAATTCTTCTAGGAAGCTCAGTAGAAGAAACTAATAGTCTGACAAGTTTTGATTCCTACTGACAACTCAGTGCTTCAGCAACTTTGGACAGGAGGCTGGGCCAGGAACCTCCTAGGCTCCCTTCCAGCTGGTGTGACACTGTGAGTCTAAAAAGTGACTCTCTTAAAATGTACCTATGCTTTTGGCACTATGCAGGTCTTTTCTGAAACCCGTGTGGGCTTGGGTTTGCACAGCTATCAATATTTTTCTAAGTCAGTCACATTAGCCCTCCTCTTCAAAATTTAATCCTGTCACCCAGTTTGGCTCTTGCAAAGAAATACTTCCTTTAACATCTTCTAAATGGTTCATGCTTTTACTTCAGTCACTGCTGTTCCTGTAACTTTGAGGTAAGAGAATGTCTTCTCTGAAGCTAATACACATTTGTTCTTGCTTCCATTTTTCACATCAATAATGCTTGATACTCTCAGAAATATGCAGGCTTTGGTGTCTCTGTGGTTCTTAATCAGTATCTGCTTAGTGTCTAGTCACTGGGAAGAGACTCATGGCTTAGGCAGGCAGGGGGCACAGAGCATCTCCAGAATATCCAAGTCAGTTTTGTCACTCACCTCTATATACACATGCTGCCTTCTCCCTCATTCAGACCATGCAGATAGGCAGAGCAATGCTGTCCATTTCCTGTGAACACGTGCAAATCCTGTGACTAAATTTTCTTCCCTTTAAACTCAGCCAAAAAGATCAGTTTTCACTTTGCAAGTGTTGTCCAGCTGATGGGCACAGGCAGAACAAGGAATGCCTCCCAAAGCAAAGTGTTTGCTGCAGGCTCTGGGGTGTGTGCTAAGAGAGTGATGAATTCCCATTTCCTTTGAGATAGAACAAGGCAAACTGCTTTTAAAAGTATTCAGATCTATTAAATATGTGCACATATATTCCATTTCCTCATAAATAGATACTGATAAATCAGTAGTATTAGGCACCAATTCTGATACTCCAATACAGCTGCCACAAGTGAAAGAGGAATTTAATCTCATATTTTCATAGATCTAATCTATCCTATTCCTCTAGTTGCTTTGAAATATCCTATTACATCTGACTTAATAAAATTGGAAGACATTTATTACCATCATTAGTGGCTTGGGTTGAAATCAGCTGTGAAATTGTGTTCACATTAACTTGCAGGGAACTGAGCAAGCCAGAAACCCTGGGAGTAGATTTTCTAAATGGCTGCAGAGCTCTCCTATTGGATATGGAGCTACCAACTTGTATGGCTGGCTTGGGTTGTGGGACAAGGAAAGGCACAAGAGAAATGCCCAGTCCTCTTTTCCAGGCCCTTTCTTGTACCTCTGCCCTGAGCTGAACCATCTCACATCTTCCACTGGAGAGAGGGAGATTGAAGCTGTCAGGGAGGGAACAATCTTTGTTACTTAAAACTGAGTTATTATTTCTGCAAGTAAGAAGGCAAATATAAAAGACAGACTAAGCTGTTATTCTCATTGTAAGTACAAGTTTATTAAAAAAAACTCTGAAAAGGAGAGAACATGAAAAGATCTCATTTTCTCACACATTTCAAGACAGCCAATGAGACAGAAACATCTGTGAGATCTTAAAAAAGAGTATTATTCCACAGCTGTCAGGTGAATCATACTTATTTGTCATCAATTGCTAAAATTCCATAGCACAGTCTTATTGTGGCTGCGCTCCCATCCTTTATAATTTACCCATTAAGCTGCAGTGTTTTCTTCTTCTCTGTCAAGTGTTTGCCCCAGGGAATTTTCCCATCGTGATGCCACAGGCAGCATCATTTGAGAGGACTAAAGATGTGCCCAGGCATCCCCAGTTATAGACAGTTGCAGGGGTAAAAATTTTAGTTTTTATTAACTGCTGTGACAGGAAAAGCAAGACACTTCACAATAAGTAATTATCAGGAGCTGCTTAGAGTATTTGCTGCAGGGTGAAAAACTAGCTACATACCTGGGAGTTTTGCTGCAAGAAATGTTTTCCAGTATGTTTTCCTATTAATCTGTACTAATGCCTGCAGCATTTCACAAATCAGTCCATGCCCACACCATATCCTCTCCTATTTATTCCATATGTCAGATATCCATCTGTTGAAAGAAAAAAAAGTCCTTTCATTCTCTCACAAAGGTGCTGGGAGGAAAGTATATTAAAGATTAGGAGGCAATGTAAATACTGCAGTTACTGGTACATGCAAATCCCTCAGGAATAGAGGATATTTTTATACCTTCATGGATTCTTTTTTTAAAAGAAGCTTCTCTTTTTGAAAAACAAGGCTCAATGAACCAGAGGCAGAATTTTCTACAGTCTCACATTTCTATTGCACCTTACTATTGGTAGTTTGGCAGTGTCATTAAACAATGTAGATAGTTAATTATTTTTAGTCAAGCAATGTAACACGGCAATAAAATTTTCAAAAAGAGGCCTGTTTTAAAGGTCCATGACCTCATATAAATTGCTAAGTGTCAATAAATATCTTTTAACACGGGCGAAACAATATTTGTATGCTTATGGACAGAGTTATAGAGTTTAGCTTGCTCAAGACCTTTAAAGATATCATGCTTATAGCTGCTCAATAAATGTCACCAATTCAACCTATAAAACTGTGTCCATTCAGACTTGAATTTTTCTGAGAAAGCATTGCTGGTTTTTAAAATTGAAAGTCATTGTGAAAACAGAAAGGTTTTTATGTAAAGAAGAAAACTGGAAATGGTCTCAGTAAAATTTGATTGTCTTTTGATTTCCCTGAAACATAAATCCTGATCATTGAGCTTTACACTTTCCCAAACAGAAACAATACTGTTATAAGCATCTTTTTTTGGTTTTGAACTCCTGGAAGTTATTATGTGACTGCTTACTAAACTAAGATCACAGAGGAAATTTCTGACTAAAGTTCTCTCACATACTAATATAATCTCTTGGACAGGAATTACTTTTCTGTAAGATGCATCTATAACTGGTGTGCCACCAAAATAATTGTGAGAGGAAATACATCAAATGTTCTTTCTCAAGGACTTTCCAGCTTCATCCTCTGTTTAGATGCGCACCTGCTAGGTGATCAGCATGATAGATCTTTATGAATGGAAGAGAATTAGCTTGTTGGTATTCCACATGCAATTTCAAAGCTAAACAGTGCATGTCTTCTATATATGATTAATCTCTTAGGAATTCATGCCTTCATGACACCTTTTCTAAAACAGGAAATAAATATGTGTTGCTAAGTTACCTTCATGCCTTGAAAAATCCTGCTGCCGTCTATTGTCCAGTTTGTGTTCTGAAGGCTGTGCTCCATCACAGGGATTTTTTTTTTCTTCCATAATGAATACTTGCTCTTTTTACCTTTGTCTTACTTTCTGGTGAAGGTAAAGTCACACAGATTCCCTGCATGTTTTGCCTCTTAGACCCATACCAAATACAATGCCTCACATTGTACCACTTTACTGGGAAGTGCCTAGAAGAAACAGACAAAAATTCTCCAGGCACAGACAAAACTCCTCTGGGCAGCGAGGCACCAAGCCAGCATAAGTGACCTTATATTCCTTGCTGGAGCACTCTCTCAAGAACATGTCGATGTCTGGGCTGGGACACTTGATGCGCCAGCCAAGGCCAGTGCTTTTGCCTAGCAGCTGAAATAATCTGCATCTCAAGGATCTACTCCCCCATCTTTCCATCTTCAACTTGATTGCATATAAACTTTATACAGTACACAGTTTATACAGAATTACTTCCCATCTGTATCTCTTAAGAGCATCTGTATTAAGGTTAACTAGCCAAGGAGTCATAAATAGGAATGGCTAATGTGATTGTACAAGCTTCCCCCCAGATCCTGGTCAATATTGTAACTCCGACCTGTAATGCACTCTCCCTGCAATTCCAGTACTGGGCGTCTCTTAAGCAAATACAGCTAATCACTTCAACAGGTTGCTGACTTTTATGAATTGAATTGCACAGCAAATAGCTGTGACAGTGTGTACAACATTGCCAGACAAGAAAACAACATCATTATGTAGGGAAGAATGTTCCCCAACTCAAGAGAAGAGAAAAAAAATGTTTTACACTACTTCTTATAAAAGAAGGGTGTTACTCGGGGTTGCTACCTGGGGGAGAGAGTGTGGGGGGGAGGTTTTTGTTGAGTTTTTTTTGGCATTTAACTGGGAAGCTGATACTGAAATGGTGGGTCAAAGACACAGAGTGTACATACATAGATTCTCTCTCTCTGTTTTCCAAGATGGGAACTTGATGCCAGTTTATGTGTGATGGTGCTATTAAGCAAAGGCAGATAAGATGCAAATCATGCAAGATACTCAGCCACCTCTGCAGGAACAGGGATGAGACTACTCTGAACAAACCAAATGCATTCTGAGGCAGTGACTTTCGCCCAGGACCCACATGGGTTTCAGCTGCCTCCCCCTCACATTAGCTTCCTCCACTTCTGCCCGATCCTCTCAGGCTCAGCGTGTCTCTGGCTCTGGTACCCCATCAATTCTACCTTTGGTAATCTTCTCTCACTTCCACTTTCCACCTCTTGCCCCAATTAATTTCAATTACTTCAATTTTGTCACACCTGAAATACATTTGGCCACATCTTTCTTGCAAGGTGCGGACTAAATTTACATTATAGTAATTTAATTGTGGCCAGCCAAGCCAGATAAGCTGTAGATTGCTTTGTGCTGTACTTTCAAAGAGCATTCAGAGCAGTTGGAATACTCTGGAAATAATTTCCCTGCAATTTTCAGCAATCTAATACAAATTCTTGTTGAGATGGTACATTAGTCACATACTACATGTCTCTCTCTAATAACTTATAGCAAATTTTAGCTGTACTAAAAATAGTAATTACAACCCTCATTAATTACAAGGATGTTGGATAGTAAATTGCTACAAAAAGCTTTCATGCCAGGAACTGCAGCTCCCATGTTTGTACTTGATGTCTGTATTATGAGACAAATAATGTTTCCTCTTCCAAAACCACAGGCCCTGGCCAGAATATCTGGCAACACTCTCCTGAAAAAATAGGAGACAGACCTTGGGGACAGAAAACTCCATGGCTTGCCCCTGGTTTTGTGTCACTGGCTTTAGCAAGCTCATGTAGCCAGATGTGTGGGGTTGGTGGCAGCAAGAAGGATCCTGATAATCCTGTAGAGAGGATGACTCTGCAGGGAATCCATTGCTCTCAGGAGGTTATTTTCAGCATGTGGGACAAAGGTCATTATAACTGGCAGCACTGCAGTGAGGTTAAACTACCAATCTTCAGGCGAATTGTGTTTGGAAATCTGTTTGCCTTCAATGGGAACACAGACAAGTGTTGAGCGAGAGATGGTATTAATTTACAGAAAAGTGACTGGTGTGAAAAAAGTGAAATGGGAACGACAATCACATTCCTAGAATCAAAGTTACACATCCAGAGCAGCCTAAACTGACCTAAGACAGACCTTGGCCACCTTGTCTTCTCACAGGTTGGAAACGGGTTGGTCTAGCTCCATGAAGCAGATGGCAGAGAGCTGGATGAGCACCTCCTGAGCTTGCATAAGGCCAAGGCTGGGGCCAGGCAGAAAGGTCCTGGTGCCCTCCCTGAAGCTGGTGAGGCCTTCCCAGAGCAGTGAAACCTCCAGGGCAGATGGCAGCACAAACCCCTCGTCAAATACACCCAGGGTGAAGTCCAGCAGCAGGACTTCAGGATCCTTTTTCTCCTGTAGAAACTCAGAATGAAATGGTTTTGCCCCAGGCTGTAATGAAGGAGTGAATTCTACAGGTCTGGGGAGGGATTAGAGAAATTCTGTGCTGTTCCCTGTGTACTAGACCTTTTGGTGACAGCCAGGGTATTTCTGGTGGGATAGCTCAGACACTGCCCTGCTCATTGAAATCTCCTTATCCATTCTGATGGCTCAGTCAAGTAAATTGCACACAGAAATTCCGTGGTTCATTTTTCTGCTTAATCCAGCTTCCTATGTCTCATGACACAGGAGTCTTTGGGGATGAGTAGGGTTCCCCTGCAGCAGTAATATACCAAAAAACCCAAACCTTAACCTAATATCATTACATACAATTTCCTTGCTAAAGTACTATAGTATAAGCTGGTACAGTATGGCACCCCATGATTTTTTCTGGTTGAGGAATTGATGCCAAAAGCTCTCTCACTGCATTCTTCATCTCAGATTGGATGGATTTTTCTCAACGTATTGGGGATTTTGTTTTTGTTTGGTTTTGTCACCTAAGTATAGTAGTTGCAAAATGGAGAATTTACTTCCATTATTTCCTTTCCTTTTTTAATTTCCTTTCAGAAGGCCAGTAAAATCAAAACTCTTCCCTGGAAACCTATATTTTTATCTTCAAAACTCAGATGTCTCCCATATTAAAACAGGCTAAGCAGAGAGACCTCAGACATTTTCTTCATTAAAGGTAGCCAGAAGACACAGCTCTGTCTCAATACATGGTGAAGAAAAGACTAACACTCCAAAGCCCACATCACATAAACCTCTCAGTAAACTGCCAGTATCTGCTGGGACATTAGAGCAACAGGACACATTAATGGGACATCCACAGCTGCCTTATGAGTTTTGAACTCTCCCATCCCTCAACTCTTTTAAATGCCAAGAGCCAGCTGAGAGCTGGGCACTGTGACGATTTTCAGCAGCAAGTGCACAGCTGAGCTCCTCCTGCTCCTTACCTGGGTGCAGGGAACATTCCCAGACTCACTCCAGCAGTGGCGACTGTGAGTAGAGTAGCTTTGAGGAGAATTCCTCAAAAACACTCACTCAAGGACCACTTTGGCTCCTCAGTCTCTTGCTGGTCTCCTGCAGCATCAGAGACTGGGCAGCATTGTAAAACCACTGCTGGATGAAGGCAAAGGATCTGGGGAAATCTGTCAGATCTGGGCCCCTTGCAAATAGACAGGGAACAGTAGCCAGCAGAAGGGCTAGGTCCTGTCCTCCTGCAGCATCACACTTTCTTAGGTCAATGCTACCAGCATTAAAAGCAGGGAGTATATGATGAAGTAGCTTCCAGGCTTCTTGAAAAACACTTCCCAGAGAAAACTGAGTATAAACAGGTGTTTGCTTTCTCGTTTTTTCAGCCTGGAACCAGGGTCCTGGGTAGCACATAGGAAGCTACTTCCCTTATTCGTTCTTCAGAGATTGACAAGATTAGTCTCCTCATCCAACATGCTGAACAAAAGTCATTTGTGTAACAGTTCTTGGGGCCAGCATTTACTCATCCCTAAGCTGTTAACCCCGACCTTACTGGCTCTGTACCCTGACCTGAGAATCCTGCACAGGCTGGTAACAACTGCAAATCATGTTGTCAGAACTTCTTCACAGTTACAGCTATTTTCATGCTTTCTGTCACAGCACTTAAGTGCCCACTTTCCTGCTTCTACCTTGGACACAACGTGCTTTAAATTTTTAAATACAGGAATCAAATAATCTGTAATCTGAAAAAGGAATATAAGGATTCCCTCTTTCCCCAAGGGAAGATAGCTTAGTGATCCTTGGTGAAAATGTCCCTTCTGACGTGGCCCTACCCATTTTTGTGCAGTAATGAGCCCTTTTTCTCCCTTGATGAGCAGAGCAGGGAGGGTACTAAAGAGGCAAGTCACAGAAGAATGTAGAGAAGTCTCCAAAGAACTGTGGCCTGGAAATCAGGCAGAAGATATCTTGTAGCATTGTTTGTGTGGCTGCTGGGTTTCCCTTCGCTGCAGGGCTTGTAGAGGCTTTTTATTTTGCAAAAATCAGCATGGAGCATCTGGGGTAGTGGCCATCCATTTACTAGTCTCTGAAATAAAAAAGCTCCATAGAACCAATTTATGTTGACTCTTTAGCTAACAGAAATAATGAAATATGATCCATTTATATCCTTGCCATGAGATGACCACTGTCTCTTCCCAGGCAACAAGTTATAAAAGTGTCATTCAGCAAGCCATTGGCATTTAGCAGAGCAAAGTAAGTCAGCTCCAAATTAATGATGCTAAGCTATCATTGAAACAAGATCAAAATCATTATGGGCGAGACACTGCCAAATCATGTTGTTACGCTGAAGTGGCATCTCCAAAACAAACAGAGAGATCTCAAGCTTTTAAGCCCAAAACTGTGAGACGGAAAACATGTAATCAGAGACCTATAACAGAAGAGCTGCAGGTACCCAGCTTCAACAGGTCCCTGTGGTGGTAGCAGCACTTTGACTCTAAGGCAGATGTCTAAACCCCCTGGGTTGCAGGGAGGTGGTGGATTTTTGTATTCACCTTGTGCAAGTGCTTTCTGCCCACAGGCATCTTCTGGCCCAGCATGGAGGGATTTCTGGGCTGCACTTTGGAAGTACATCCCTTATGATATGTTCAGTTTTAACCCCTAATTCTGCATTCTAGGTTCTGTCACTACTGCTCATTACATGTACTTGTGGGCACTTGCCAGTTTCCTAATTGCATTGACCAAACACTATTCCATGAATGCATGTTTTTAGAAAACTTCATTTTGTGAGTTTTGTATTCTCTCCTTTATTGACTTTTTGCAAATGATCTCCTGGCAGGCAAAGCAACACTTTGTAAGCCCATACTGCAGTTCATTCACAGAACAGTTCACATGTTTCAAGGCTCCAATGAGCCCTTGGAGGGGATGGAAATTCACTGGAGTAGGATGCTGGGAAACTGTCCTTTATTCACTGTTAAATTCAGCCGGGGTGAAGCAGTTGGAGAGGCTGGAGGCAAATCTTGTGGCATGTGCAGAACATCCCCTGCTGCTTGCTGGAAGAAATCAGCACTTACTAGAAGGAGTATGAGATTCCTGACTGATGGAAGAACATGACTCTGCTCTCTGCTGAACTTTCAGCATTGCAACTGGTCTGCTTTAGAGTCAAAAGTAACTGTTTTAGAAGTGCTTTAAGGCATACATTTCTTATTACCACCTTATGCTACATCAGGAGCAGTGGACTAACTTTCTCCCTTACTTTGTCCTCTCCCATCCTGATTTCCCTGAGAAACTAAGGGACTTATGATGCCTCTTTCCATTTGCCCCATCTATCAGACTTTTATCAGTTTAAACCATTTAAAGCTATTAATGTTTCTGCTTTTGCCATAACAAACAGCTTACTCCATGAGCTCATTTGTGGAAACTAAATTAATTTTAGAGGCTAATAATGACAGATAGAGTGTGTGTTATTTTTACTGAAGGAAAGATGTCAAATTCTAGGCTTACTGGTGGTGCTTATATCTGAGATGAATCTGGGCCACAGCCACTGTATGCTGGTGAGGTTCCTCTGATGCCATGCCAGTTTTTCCCCAAGGGTAATTGGTTCTTCTTTTTAGGTAGGAGAATCTGCCTAGTGTGTTATTTATAATATATTTCTTTCACAGAATGTCATCTGGAGCTACAACTGCATTCAGAAATGCAATGAACAAAATTAATATATTTCTGAAAATACTTTAAATGCTTTGGAAATGATAAAATGTGAATAAAAGGATCCTTGAATACATTAATGAAATTAAGTCATCATAAATAGGACTACATAAAAATTCACTGATTTCAGTGGCATTGTGGTTTCAGTGGCATTTAGACTTTGATACTGATATTGGTATAAGCAAGAACAGAGTTTCCCAGAGTTTGTAAGAACACCATGTATAAAACTTAATGCTTTTCAGACCTTGTAGTTACGTATACTCGCCTGAATTCTTCTTTTATAATGGCCAAGTCATTAAAAGGAGACCTTTCCTACCCCTCTAGCATTTAGCACCATTAATAAATCAAGTGATTTCTTGCTGGCCAAAGTAAGTTTGCATGAAAAAAAATGTGTGTAATATGCAGGTTATATAGCTGTGATCTTCTTTACACTAATAATATGCTTCTTTATACTGTATATGTATTAGTGGTTTAAAGACAACATAAAATTAATATTCTTTTAGAAGACAACTTATGGTTGAAAAAATGTAGCAATAGCCATGCATGTAATATGGTTTAACAATCTTAAATATTCCAGACAGGAAAAGTTTTTTGTCAAAGTCCCTGACAGTTTAAACTTTAAAGCTTCAGCAAAACTTTTAAACTTTTAAACTTTGAACCTGTTTGAACTTCATTTGATTTATGAATTATTAAATGTACAACTGAAATTCACCGTCTTTATTTTCATCTAGTAAAGATTTTTTGTTTAAAAGCTGCAGATGAAGAGTGGGAACTAAGGAAATGCAGCCTGAGGAGATTATAGCCCTGTTTTATCAGAACAGCATTCCTCTCAGCTGTATAAAACAAAACCCCAGTAAAATATTTAGAAGTGGAAGAGATAAAGGGCTGAAACTGGTATATACAAAAGGGTGGGGAAAATGAATGCTAAACTGGAAAGCCAGATTAGGCAAGATTTGGAAAATGAGATACCTCCAAATTAATTATTTAACTCTTCCTTCACATCCTGATCCATTTTTCTATGTCAGGATTAAGAGAAGGGCAGCACCAGGTTAACAGTGTCTTTAACATGACGTCGAGGGCAGTGGGAAGGAGGAAAGCATTACTTCAGCGAGTTGCTCTGGAGGAAACAAATCTCTGGAAAGGGAAATGCCCTGAATGGCTCCCAGAGTCCTGTGCCGGAGCGCTGGCTGTAATTTATGTCCTGGCTGACAGGGAACCCACCTAAATCACAGTCCTGACACCGCATAGGTACAAATGGAGATGGTAAGTGGTCGGTGCCTCTGCCATAGCAACATTCACACACTGCTAACCACAGCTCTCAGGTCTCATCCCAGCATGGTCTGGGCACTGGATGAGGATCTTTCCAAAAGCCTTTTGGAAAGGCTGCCCTGGAAGAGGCACCCAGGGAGCGTGGCGGCAGTCTGTGCACAGGCGGCGGGTATTTATAGCCTGTGTCTGAATGAGCCTGTACAGATGCAGTTTATCTGGGAGTGCTAGATACTGTCTGCAGGCTGATGATCCCTCGCTAGCAGGATAAAAGGAGAAAAAAATAGAAGGCAAACCTGCCCATTAGCAAAAGTCTGTGTTTTTTGGGCTGCTTTGGGGAATCCTTAACAGGCCCAACTGAGTTTTCCAAGGAAGATACACATCTCTCTGCCAAGAGCAGAGCTGAGCTGGATAACTGTGTGGGAAGGAAGCAGAAGAGCTGCACGGGCTGTCCTGATCTCTCCTGCTGGGGTACAGTACTGGTGCCTTTGGGAAGGCAGCATTTGTTCCACAGCCACAGGGAAAACCACTCCTGTGCGTCTTCCAGAGAGTGTTGTCACAGGGCAATCACATTAATAAGGCCCAAGATAAAAGGAATAAAGCACATGGGGAAAACTGAATGAAACTGGAGCTGCATGAGTGCTGTAATACCCAAACTTGGCAAACATGTAATGTCAACAACGTAAGTTACGACTGAGCTTCTGAACCTGCAGTGAAAGAAATAGAAGACAAAGGTGAAAATGGGGAAAAACTGGGGAAGAGGGAGGGCAGAAACGAGGTATTCCTCAGCCTTGCATGCAGCCATTACAATAATCCAAACAGCATCCAGCATCAGGTTACACACAGAAAACAAGGTCTTAAATGGGAGAGAAACTTGAGACACATTTTTCTCTAATAAGGAGCTTTTTGTCTGCTTGTTTCCTTATACCTGATTCAGGATGATGTCTTCCTACATGAGAAAAACTACAGTGATTTTACCTCCTTTCAAGTGGAGCAAAAAATCAAGGTTACTCACCAGTGGTAAGTAACCTCTGGGAGACTGCACATGGACAGACACCCTACAATGTGCCTAAAGAAGGGAGAATCAGGAGCCTTGTGATCTGATTTAAATCAAAGCACTTCAATCTATCTCATTTTGAGTGAGTTTTACTGAGGGGTTGCCTTTAAAATAGGACTACTTGACATTTTTTTTACTCTGGAGTGTATTTACATAGAAAATCTGAAAAACTGGAAAGCTTATGGATAAGCAGAACTGTAGAGAAGTGCAAAGCCCAGCTATGGGGCACTAAATCACAGACAAACAACTAGACCAGTAACCACATTATTTCTGTAAGGGCATTCATGAGTATAATGTTACAATCACAGAACTGGGCATTTGACACATATTTGCTGACATTTCTTAAAAAGAAAAATAATAGTGCCATTATTTTGCAGTGCCAGATGAGTTTGCTCTTTTGTCCCGAGCCAGAGTCTAGAGGCTTTTCCTTGGCAAATATATGCAGAGACACTGGCTCAGGTAAATCTGAAAGTACTGGACAGCCTGAAAAAGTGCCATGGTTGCATCCCCTACACAATTGAAACTCAGCACCCCGTGACTCTGTGGTGTTTCAGATCTGAGATCTATGTGCTTACCAGCCTCCAGCAATATTGTCTTAAAAATATAATGCAGGCTTGAATGCTGAGGACAGTTTCTTGACTTCAGAGAAAATAAAACTATATAGCTATATCCTGAGACCCAAGTGAATTGGGCAATATTTGTTTCCCTCAATAGCTATTTTCACAGCTGCCTGCAACTGGCCATGCCAGAGGACTGAGTGAGTACACTATGGCAAGGTCCTCTGTGGCCATTTGTTCCAGTATACTTCTTTTAAGGGATGTACCAAGGCAATAGCAACTCAAGATAGAGGCTGGGTTTAAAAATCTGTGTTTTCTACAGAAGCTGAGAAAGAGAAAAAAAATTAAATAATGCCTGACTCCAAAGCTCAGGAGACTGGCAACCTTCTCACCTCTCAGTGTGGAAAAGCAGCTATCTCACATGCCAAATGCATTTACAAAACCGATACAAAACTACAATGCATTCTGTGAGCGGATTCAGATATGGCTTGGGTATAAATCTATCCTCTCCAATCCCCAGCTGCTCCGGGATCAATTTCTTTACCAGCAGTATCATTCCAAAGGTTGTCCTGTGAACCAGCATCAGAGGCTTACAGACTGATCAATGCTACCTTAGGTGTGTAGGGTACAGCAGTTCTTTTGCCGAGGAGTTGCTCCACACAGTTCTACCCATAGTGCTATTTAAAAAGGAAATTAATTGTCACTGTGGCTTCCCTGCAGCCTCTCTGTTTTGTGCACAGTCTGAAATTTCCATTGGTGCCTTGACCCAGCCAGGGGCTTTGAATCAGCTCTGAGGGAAATAGGTCAGTCCAGAGCAGTCTGTTGCTATAGGCAAGCCTGTACTTCAGGAAAAAACTGGGCTGGAAAATTGAAACAAAAAAGGAAGGAAGGAAGTGCAGAAGGAAGGAAGTGCGGAAGGAAGTGCGGAAGTGCGGAAGTGCGGAAGTGTGGAGGGAAGGAGGGAAGGAGGGAAGAAAGAAAGAAAGAAAGAAAGAAAGAAAGAAAGAAAGAAAGAAAGAAAGAAAAGAAAGAAAGAAGACTATTTTCTGTGAAATCTGTGGCAAAACCCAAGGAAACTGTGTACATCCCAGGCATTTAAAAGAAATATTTATCAGTGGAATTTATGACTCAGAGAAATGTATTTTCATAGTTCTTCCCCAGCACAAAGAGGAAAACACACAGTTGGGGCAGGTAGAGAATGGCTGCTGGTGGACGTATCCCCTTCGGCTTCCCCCTTGAGCTACAGCAGAAACATGGATAGCAACATGGATAGGGACCAGACGACACTGCAACAACTTGGAATTAGAAAGGCTGAAAGACTGTGGCAATGTGAAAATTTGACTCATAAAGTCTTTTTTTTTAAATTCTGAGACCTTTCACCCTCTGTTTCCTTTGCCTTTTATAACCGCGTAAGGTCTTCTAGGGATCCCTTCCCGTGTTTCTTGCTAAAGGAAGCTGGCACCCACTGGGACGTGCCCCCAGCAAAGGTGATCGAATGCACCCGTGGGTGCACAGAGGGATGAAAGGATGGGATAGGAAAGCAAAGGGACCAGTGACACCCAGGGCTCCCGGTTCCCAGGGTGCTCCGTGCACCCCACCCAAAAAAGGGTGAATTTGGACTTCAAAAGTGTGCGGATGGACTGGCTGGGAGGGGCTGGGGGGGGCCGGCCGGGAGCAGGCGGTCTCTCCTCCCGCAAATTTTGGCCAGGCCGCCTCTCCCCCATCTCCATCCCAGGAAGCATTTGAAATATTTCCAGCCTGAAGTGGACCCAGTTTCCCCGCCACTTGTAGTGCTTGGCAAACAGCGGCGGCGGCCCGGCACATCCCGGCCCGGCCCGGCCCGGCGGGAGAGAGGGAGGGAGGAAGGGAGGGAGGAAGGTGGGTGCCGGCCCCCCGCGTCCCTCCGCGGCCTCGGAGCCCCCCCGAAGCCTGGCGTGGGCGTGCGCCTCCCCCAAGTGTGTGTTTTGGATGAGGCGGCGCATCAGCTGCCTGGTATCAGCGCTGCGGCTCCGGCGGGGCGGGATGGAGGCTGAGCAGAGCCAGGCTCGGGAGGGTCAAGTACAGGTTGCTGCGCAGGAAAGAGTCGGGGGAGGGGAGCCTGGGTCACTCCTCTCACCGCTGTCTCTCTC
>VWYI01020793.1:17925-138917 GCA_013399455.1 Anthoscopus minutus
CTTTCCCCCCATTTTTTTCCTCTTCTTCCCCCCCCCAATCCAGCTCCTTTTTTTTTCCCCTAACCTCCCCTCTCGACCACCGCCCCCCCCCCAGAAGGGGATGCTGGGACTATTCCATCAGTGTGGTATGTCTGTGTAAACATCATTAGCTCCTATGAGCTGACACGCTGGAGATTTTCATTTCTTCTTACAAATCGCTCCCTTCCACAATAAAAATACCATGCGTATTGGCTGGATATGTTCGAAGGGAAGATGGAGATGTTTATTGTCCTTTGATCTCTCACAAAGCAAGAAGTCTTGGCAGAAGAATAGCACTGGAGACGGGAGATGGTGCAGGTCTCCCAGAGGGCGCTGGGCAGCCTTGGGGCAGCGCAGTGAGGGCAGGTCCGATGGCCTCGCCACGGGCACAGTGGAATGAGCCAGAGCAGGGAGGCTCAGCACTGCCTGAGGGCACCGTCCCAAACTCCTGCCAGCCCATCCAGGCCCTGGCTCTCAGCAAGGCTCTCCAGAGGAGCTCTGATGCCCTTAGTGAGGCAAGGCTATTTGCAAAAAAACTCCTCTCTGGAGTACATCTGGAGAAAAATCGCCCTTTTTTCCCTTCTTTCTTTATCTTTTTTTTCTTTCTTTTTTTTTTTTTTTCCCTAAATTCTCTGGGGTGTCCAGCTGCCAGTGGGGTTACTCCATGCAGGGAGCTCTGCACGTGCTGGGCTTGGCTGGGCTCCGCACAGCAGAGCAGAGCCCCGCAGAGCCCAGCAGAGCTGAGCCAAGCATGCTATCTCCCTTGATCCACTCCTTATCTCCGGGAGCAGTTGTAGCAAGCAGGGAGCTGCAGCAGAGAAGCTTCCCTCTTCCACTTCCCTCTTCTGTCTGTTTGCCCTGGCAGAAAAGCAGCACTTTAGTAACCAACAGATATCCACATCCTGCTTCTTCCAAAGCCCTCTTCATTTTCCTTGCCATGATGCCTTGGTAGGTATTACCTGCTTCCCTCTCCTTAGTGATATTGGAGTGAGGGGAAGCACACTTGGTGGGATAATCTCTGTGTAGCAACAATAGAACCTGTGATGTACTTGCAGCTGATTTCAGTATTACAGTTTTGTAGGTAGTTATTTTTTTACACAAAACATGAAAATGGACAATGGTAAGGGCATGGAAGTCTGAGAGAACCAGGCCTTTACAAATTAGACTTTGAGATGTGCTGAGCTCATTTCTCCAGCTGTGCTTTGCCTGGCTCACCAGGAGAAGGCAGCAATCTCCGAACAGCATGCAGGAGTCCTCGCAAGCCTTTGTGGTGAGACTTCAGCCAGTTTTGCTAAGTCTTATGTCCCAAGGCCAGTTTTGGTCCAGAGATGCACCCAGATCCCAGACTTTGAAGACTTTCTCTTTTTGCTTTTGGTAATGTTTGCTTTTGGCTCTTTCTAGTGGTGTGTGTACCGATCCACATGAACAGCCGTGACCTGAATAGGAAAGGCCATTCACAGAGGCCGAGCGTACGGAAGCTGATGCGGACTCTGCTGCTCCCACCTGACGGCCCTGTGTGAGCAGGCAGCCCTGCTGCTGGGCCACTCTCCAGAGTGGTGGGTAGGGAGCCCAGAGTGGCTCAGTTGCTAACACAAAGCTGGCAAGCTCCAAATGTCAGCCTCTTCCCCAGCACATGGCTGATCCCCTTCCAAGAGCGTGGATTGCAAGTGCTACAGTGCAAATCCATAAGTCAGACTGCATGGGGTAATCTTTCCTGCTTGTCCTCTGGCATTTTCTTTTCGTACCTCAAACCTCCTCTTCATAAATCTCTGGGATAAGGGTGTGGGCAGAAACCCCCTTGTTCCCTGTCCAGTCCCCCCAGTTCATCAGCTCAGTAGCTGGGTAGGGTTGTGTCAGAGCATTCAGCTCCTTCCTCCCACACACACAGTGATTAATCGCTGAGGGCTCAGTGAGGGAGCTTTGTTCGGATGCTGTCTTTTCCCAGACAAACTGAAGTAATTGTATCAAGAGCAACTCATGAGAGGTTTTTCACAGGTCTCCACACATACATGGTTGTGTGAAGTGGGAAATCCATGGCTGCAAGATAGCAGGCTGCTGCTGCAAAGGAGTTTTTCTTTCAACTCTGCCTATGTATCTGGAGTTATTTCATGGCCTTCGAAACCTCCATATTAGAGAGTTAGCTGACTAACTAAGGACAGCATTTTGTTTAAAAGGTGTCAAAAGTCAGAGGTGAAATGGAGTTATCACTTTTCCAGCGTCTGAGAATCTAGCCCTCATTCTTTGAATACATTTATGTGCCATGTGATTACAGGCGCAGTACTGATAGGCCTGGAGCCCAAATCATAACCAAATAGTGAAGTAGTTAGGAATCCACATTTCTCAGCCAGACATGGAAAGCTGGAGCCTTTCAATCTACATAGAAAAATAAATGATGAAAGAAATTCATCAATTAGGCAGAACAAAGTGATGAATTCAAAAGCCTCATTGAATTAATGTTATTCTTTTTATCCAAATAAGCACAAATAGAGATCTCAAAATGTAGTTCTCCAACCATGCAGGAAGAAATGCCCATTTCCAAGTTTGGAAGATCTGTTTTCATGTGGCCAAAATTGTGATTCCTTTGATTTTCCTAGAGCACAAGTGTAGTGATCCCAGCATCCCTAATACATTAATTGTGTAGTTAATGCTAAAATTTCTAGTCTGTATGATTTTAGAACATCTGTTTTATAAGACCAGATGGTTTCCTTCCATGGCCAGGCATGGGCTGTGACATTACTAACTTGACTCTTGCACATCCCACTGCTGGTGTCAGACTGTTCAGCCCATTGAGAGATCCCATGGGCTAAATGCCTTTACAGCAGTGATGTTAGTTTTTCAGTGCTGGGCATCCATGAATGGCATCGTGAAGAAACCCTCATTTTTATCACCCGAGATGTCTGAATATCTAAAAATTTTCTTGAGTATTCTTTTTTTTTTTAATTTTTTCTGGTGGCTTCTGCATTTATTCAATGTTAAGAGCTTAACCAGTAGTTAAATAGTAGAAGTCTGAAACAGTAAATTTTTTAACACAGTACTGATGGAAAGGCAATTTTGAATTCACTTATGCTGGCAATCACAGGAAAATAAGACAGTATTTAGTTTTTCCTTACTTGGGCTCAGTGAAATGAGCTGCAAATCTTTAGGCAGACTAATGAGATCAAATCTTGGATCTGCAGTAAAATCACATTTGTTAATATTTGTACAGACCAAAGTTTCTTAAAAGCATGCAGAAAATGGTTTTGAATGAAGTCTCTTAAAAATCGCATAACTCACAAACAGAATTAGCCAGGCCCTCTAGAAAAATAATTTCAGTGAATTCTTTGCCTGGACATAATCCTCCTCCTCCTCCAACTCTTTTTTCTCCTCTTATTGCAATGTTTTAAAAGCGACCAACCACAAATTTCTTGGGTTTTCATCTCCAGAGGTTTGAAAAAAAAGTTCACAGCAATAAGTGTTTTTTTCTCCTCCTAATTTTCTCTTCCTAATTTACTGTGAATTCCAATATAAAAAATTGTGACTGAAGTGGGCTCATCAGGCAGAACATCTGTCACTTCTTTTCCCTAGATTAGGAACCACTGGCTATTTCTCCTGAAAGGGTTGATAGTGTGAACTTTTCAGGCTGTGGAAAGTCTTGAGGGCAGACTCATTGTGCTGGCCAAAAGGCAAATTGTAAAGAGCTAAGAAGGTTTTTCCCAAGGCTAGCTATCAGCACACAGCTTATGTGAGACAAAAATTACAGGACAATCAAAAACTAAAATGGAATATTTTAAATGTGATTTTTTTACAAAATTAAAAGAACATATGTCGAACATGAAATCTAATAAACTTTGCAATGCATATGTTGAAAACTACCAACTCCCATTTAGAGAACTGCCTTCCAGTGACACATTTCTTCAAATCAATGTCGATGCAGAAAGGCTGTTGCACCATTTCCCCTTTATATTCTTTGAAAACCTTTGGTTTGGATAAACCATGTGTAGAATTTCAGAAGTCACATAGCAAGAAAATGATAGGCTATGCAATATATAACATCATCCTATGCAATCAGCAGTGTGACAATCGCCTTTTTTATAGCTAAAGTAGCATCACTGCTTTGTGTTTACTGAGCAAGAATCAAAAACAAACATTAGAAATATGGTACAGCATGTCTCATTTGTAAGGTAAAACCCCACAAATGATAGGGAGAGAAAAACTCCACTTTTCTACATCTTCCTACTGACACCTCAGGGCAGCAGCTGAGATAAACTAAGCAGGAGAAAATCACATCCATAATACCAGGGTTGCTTTGCAGATCTTGATGAGAGACTTTCTCCGTGTTTCATCCTGCAGATGCACAGTCAGTCTGAGTGCTCAGCTGGAAGTGGGAAAGCTCAAACAGATCTCTTGAAATGACCCCCACGTTGTCTCCATGCTTGGGAGCTCTCTGCAAGGATCTTACCCCACAAATTCTATTTTCCCCAAAAAGTATAAATGCTTACTTCCTCCTGCTTGGAAAAGATGCCAAAAAACATGCTCAGGCATTAACATTAACAAGACTTTTTTTGGGAATTGATAAATTCACTGCCTTGGTGCAATTGCTAAATACAACTTTCTTCATAACATTTACACTTTGTCTTGTCCCTACGTGTCTCTGGTCTGGTGTCAGACTTATCAGGATCAGAATGGAAATATAAGGTAGTGGTAGTATTGCTGGTGACGGCAAAACTCCTGTGCACTTTGAAAGTGGCAAACGGGTTACTTTTATTTTCATTAGCAACATTTGTCAGGGCAATCATTTGGGATTGCTGACAGCATTGTCTCAAGTCAGTCCTTTCTCCACGGTCTGGATTTTCTAGTTTGCAATGTCTGGCAAGACCAAACCACTGGTGCAACAGTTCTTAGAGCCCCTAGATTTCCCCGTTAAATGGTGATAATTGGTACTTTTCAGGGCAGACAGCGCTCAAGAGCCTAGAACAGCTGCTGGCTGATACCCTCGGTGTGTGCACTGATTTGCGTGTCTACAACAGCCCCGGGCAGCGCTGCGCCCAGCGCTACTCGAGTCAGCTGCTTGAAGAGGTGTGACTTTTGATTTAGCTGCCCAGACAGAAATGGTAACTCACTGAACCTGCTGCTACTCAGATTCATCTCCAAGTTGTTATCGGGACTGCTGGCTGCAAACACCAGCGCACAAAGCATGGCTTGGTGATCATACTTCTTCTCCCAAGCTCATCAATTTTTCCCCTGTAAAATTTTGCTCACATCTAAGGCTGTTTCAACATTTTAACTGTTTTAACATTTTTCATTCACTCCTTCATGGAAATCAGGCAAATGTCATATACCAGCTATACTCGGGGCAACGTCTCCTCCTATGGAACTTCCCTGGCATGGCAAGTTCTGGACAGCAGAATGAACCCACAGCCATGGGAAGCAGCAGAATATCCCAAAACTGGCTCTGGGGCCGTTTCCTACTAAACTGAAGGTTACTCTTGCTGCTTCACAGCATGGATCTCCAGGTGCAAACAACCTGGCACATTAAAGCAAGCTGGCAAAAAGTGAGGTCTGATGCAAGCGGGACACATTGCTGCTGCTCCATGTGGTGTGCCAGAAGAGTCAGGTGGGAATTTAGACTTAAACTCAGCTTTCACTAGTTTTCAGTGACTTATGGTGATTTAAATGACAGTTTGTTTGATTTGAACTTATTGTTTTCCTGGGTTTTCATCTTGAGAAGCATGAGAAGTACTCTTTTGAGGGGGACAGAATGTGTGTTATAAATGGCACTTGAGGATGGCACATGGCAGGCACTTTTCTTCCCTCCTGCATCAGCTTCCCTCTGTGGTCTCAATGATGGGAACTTAATGCTTGTTAAAGTATTATTTCCTGGATCATTCCAAATGTTGTTTTCCGGAGGAAGAATAATAAAATAAAGAGAAAATACTTCTTAAAAAAAACAAACAACATTTTCAGGCAAACAAACACTAAAATCTGCCACATTCCATTACACAGACAATGGAAAAGGTAACTGATACAAAAGTTTGACTTAATTTTAAGCAGAAAGGTAGTCCCACAGAAGGGCTTAAGGTGTAAAACAACAGGGTATCTCACACTGTAGTAAGTCCAGGTCCAAGTGGAATTATTTGCGAAGGATGTGAAATGCCTCTGCAGTTAGAACGAGGATTTTCTTCACAGCAGAATCAAGGCAATAGTCTTCCATCATTAAGTTTTTCTAAATTCTCACAAACAATTTCACTGTGAGTACAACACAACCTTGAGAGCAGTCCTGGAAGAAATCTGAATGTCCAGTTCTCAAAACAAGATTTCAGCATGCGTCACTTCCCTCCTTGGATTATTTTGGCCAAGGGTGACAGGATCAGCCAGAATTCCAGGTTACAGTTCATTAGTCCATGACAGCTAGATTATCGCTGTCTGCAAGTGGGGCAGTTCTGGCCATACACGTTAGGATCTTTTAAACATTTCCAAGGATACTTATCTTGTTGCAGTTTTTTGTGCCTCTGAACAGGAATAGAAACAATTACACCTGAGCTGTAGATGTAATCAACTAGTTAAGAAACTGAAAATTTATAAATGATAAATTCTGCCTCCAATGTGAAATTTCAGATCTGCAAAAGAAGGTTCTGTTCAGTCAGACCTCAGAAACACACATTCAGACAGAGCTGGGTTATTTCATACAGTTTGGCTTGAGCTTGTGCTAGGCTGGGGAATCAGAAAAAAAAAGGCGCTTTAAAATCATTCTGAGTTAGTGAAGCAAATTATCAAGAGCATGGGTGACTAGTCACTGGGAATGCTTTACTCTGAGAAATGGTGAGTACTCCATTGATGTCATCAGATCAAGGCTGGACATCTTTCAGGAAGGTTTTGTGTCAGATGAGAAGTTATTGAGCTCAGTTTGTGATTATTTCTACATCTGAATTTGGAATGGTTGATGAGGAACCTGAAAAACTGATGACAAAATGTGAAAGTGGGTTAGTGGGGTTCCTTTTTTCATCTCTCAGTGTAATAGAATGATTCTGGGCCTGAGAATGAATTGAGTGTTGCCTGAAGTGTGGCTGAGTCTGTACAGCTCTCCCCTTGCTCTCAGCACTGCGTTGACTCAGTAGCGCTGACAGCAGTAAAAAACTCGTTTATTGATTGTCAATGAAGTATCATTTGAAAATGCAGTCTTCAAATAGAAGAGTAAAGAGATGATTTTACATCATCATCAGTCTGGCTATCACCATGTGTAGCTGCACTGAGATGATCCAATTGTCTCTTCTGTTGTTGTTAAAGAAATTTCATTTTTAAGGAAAACTGTTCCCATCTTAGAAGAACTAAATACCATCCTGGAAAAGAAAATGTTGACTCAGATAAGGAAAAGACTGCTGGAATCATCACAGAAAGTAAATTCTGTCTTTTATTTAACTTTTTCACCCACATTACCATGGGAAATATGTAAAGATGAGAAACAAAAATATGAAAAATATATAGAAAATGACAAAACAATGAAAAGAGAAACAGAAGTTATTTGTGTAATTGAAAAATATCTTGAAATGTAGGAAGAAACAAATTTTTTACCCCTCAGCTATCCTCAGGCACTACTCTGCAAAGACAATACAAAAACATTTTAGCCTGTTCTAGCAATGACTTTGTAGGGCTGACCCCCACACTGAAAGCCAAAGCAGTGTCTGGGGCTCAGATAAGAGACAAGTCCTATTTTGACGTCAGCCTTTTGCAAGTGATGAATTCTACTGTTCAAATAGATTCAGGTGTCCCTATCTAAGATGAGACAGACACTGCAGGGTCATCTCAGCTGCAGTGTTATGTCTGAAGATGCTTTCTCTTAGTTTTGGGTATGTATCACCCTGGTGCATCTCATCAGGTTTGTTGTTGGGCCCTCTGGGCTAGGTACAGGGCAAACTACACCAACAAGGCAAAGCATTGCTTGCAGTGGCCTTTACATTTACACAGTTTTAAATATGCATAAGAATGGCATCTTGCTCTCAGTGTCATTTTCTGTAACAGCAGGGCAAGTCAGTATTCAATGACAGTATAAAAAGCTGCAGTTAGACAATAGGCGACACATGGACTTTGTTTTAGTTGAAATAACTCCAAAACTGTATTCCAGAAGTTTCCAAATTCTTCCAGTCTTAGTGGTCCATGCTGACAAATGTGCTTGGCACATGGTTAAGAGCTGTGATTTAAGAGTCACAGCTCTTCCAGCTGTTTCCAGCTCTCCAAGCACATCAGCTCTCAAAAGTGGACCCATTTTTTCTTCATTTCCCTGATAAAGACAGGCTATGAGAGCAAGACAGAACCCTGGGTTTAGTTCCACTGAAAGAAGTGGCCCAGACCTTTGTGGTCAAAGGCACAGAAGCTGCATGGTCTGTTTGACTTCAGGGAGAGGAGCTCACCACATGCACCAGAAGCAATTGAAGCAGTACACAACTATCACAATAGGCCAGGTTTCCAGGGGTTTGTGAAACATAGGCCTGTTTCAGAGAAGATTTAATGTATGTGTTGATTCTAGGGAGGTCTCAGCCTAGTCCTTTTTCACTGCTTTTATAGCACATTGTGAAAGCATACAGGACTGCTCATGCTTCTTAAACAGTGTGTTTTGTCCATGGTCTTTGCAAATTCTGCCATTGTCCCTGCCCAGAAGAGCGTTACCAGTTAGGTAATTGCCAAAAGCCAACAGCAGGGTTTGTCTTGGCTTCCATTTATTGCCACAGATGATTCTACACACTCAAGGGGGCATTTTGGATGAACTGGACTTGCATAGACCATGTTAATTCATGGGAATTTGGAGAGTTTTTGTCTGAAAGGAGTCAGAAAACTCAAAATCTGGGGTCCAGTCATAATTTCATGCATGGAAAATGCATTTTAGATTTCAAGTGTAATCTAGTACTCTAATGTAGCTTTCAGAACCATGTTAACATAAGGCCTGTATGTATGTACTGCTAGGGTAACATTCTTTACACAGTATTTATGACTGCATCTATATTTTAAAGCATGATGAGAAATTATTGAGTTCCTCTGGTTCTCATTCCCATCATTGGAAATATGTGTGGAGATCCCAACACATTCAAAGGACATTGCGTGAGATCCCAACAGACTCAATGGATGTCACACAACAGCTACACAATGGAACCACCTCACAGAAGGTTGCACAAAACAAGGCCAGGGTGCTACTTGATCTTAGTCCTCTCCTGACCTAATTTTTCTATTTCAAATTTCTCTTCCCACAGCTTTTCTCTCTTTGCTTTCTGAACTCATACAGATACTTAAACATTGCCTTTGGTACTGAAACTGAGCCCCGATCTTATGTGAAAAAGAAGGGGAACCCTCTGAAGGAATAACCTAATTGTAGCAGCAGATAAATTAGAAATGCTCTCTGTTGTCATTCAGCAAAGCCAAGTGCAGACAGCAAATTTTCACAGCTATTAAAAAAAATGTGCTATTCAGCGCAACCTTGCCATCTGGCTCCTAGTGCTGGATTCCACTACAGTGTGCTTCTTGAGATTACACTCATCTGCCAGCCTCCCCCTCACCTCCCAAAGCACTTAGGAAAACTCTTCTGGGAATAGAAAGTGAATTATTTTATTCCAATCACCATGCAGCTAACTATACATGGTAATTAAATGAGGAGACATTCTCCTTCTGCCACTGGAGGCAAAGGTTTTCTTGCTAGTCATAAATAATGAGTTCTCTTTGGGAAAATGAAGCTGGATAAATTGGGAACATTTACTGAATAAATTGGTATATATTATCATGCTGATGGCCAGGCAAAGATAATCAAGTATTAAAACAGAAAACAAAGGTAAAATGTTCAAAGCTGATGTTTCTTACACCATCTTTACTGGATGCAGTTGTTCCAGATGATCACAAGCATCTTTAAGCACAGGGGAGAGAGAGAGAGAACATTTACCTCTGATTTAAACATCCATGAAGCCAGCACATTGCACTGGGAATGACTGTGGTTTGCTGAGAGACCTCACCTCCTTCAGACAAGGGAGTAGCTTTAATAATTCCAATGGCCTCAGCAAACTTCAGTATAAAAGTTTGCAGGATGAAGCCCTAAGAACTGGCAAGGTGTGAAGCTTTCCTGTGCAGTTCCTGTGGTGTGTCTGGAAAATACCAACATTCAGGCAGAGAAAGTGCTCTTGCTTGTACCAAGCACCGCTGACTTCAGCTGTGGGAGACCTGCAGAGTGCAAACCTCCCCAGGGGCACCCACTCACTTGGCAGCTGCCCTCTCCTGTCTGCAGTCCCAGATGACTCATGCTCTCCTCACACCCTCTTTGCTGCCTTCTCAATACTCCCTCCAGGCTCCAGACAGTTTGCTGAGCTAGAAATTCCCAACAACACACCACGGTTCATGCAGTTCTGACCCCAAAACTGAAATTCCCAGATGGCTCAAGCTCTTCTTTTTTCTCATCTGAAGGTTTAGCTCCCTGATGACTCAAATTCACCCAGTCTTTTTTTAGCACACATTTAAAATCTTTGATAATTTTCATTCACCTGCAGCTCCTGTCTCAATGTCAGGACTACCAGCTGTAAATGACAGAAAATTCATCACAAACATGCTCCTAGCTCTATTCCACTCTGTAGTCATGATGCTTATTTGAAGAATATAATGAACTTTTAATTTAGTGTTTCAGAGCCTTAGAATAAACCAAAGCTATGCTTCCAGGACCTTAAAAATGCAAACAAACTCCAAACCAAAGAAACCAAAGATTTTGAAAAATTCCCAGTGCTCCTGGATCTTAGTATTTGGTTAACCATTCAATTAACAGGAAATTGAAAATTTCTCCTTAGTTCAGCTGCTTCCCATTCAAGCTTAAAACTGCATCACAATTGAGATCCCAACTTGAATCTAAAATTTGATGACTCCCCCTAGTTTTCTTGGTAGCCTTCCAAAGTTTTCTGGACCTAAAATTTCTTATGTATAACTCTTAATGCAGGAATTCCTCACTGAGTTGTAAATTCTTACTTGAGTTCTCAGTTGTCTCAAATTTTTGCTCCTGAGACTGCATTTATCTTATTTCACAAAAAGAGATCTCTACTGGCTCTTGCTCATTGGTTGATTTTCCTCAATAGCTGACACTCCCCCATGGTTTTGTACTCTACTTCCCAATCTGCCAAGTAATATATAACATGTCATTCATGATTCCATAAATGTATTTTGGTAGACCAGTTCATTGAATATCTTGGGTCCTGCTGATGTCACAGATTTGTTAGTTTGTCAGGCGAACAGTCTTCCACTTGCCAAGACTTCAAAGTTTAATGACTTAATATGCATTAGAAGAACTATATATCCTTGAATTATTTTTAAACTCCTCCTTTTCTGAAGGATACAAAGTTTTATGAATTTATATCAGACATAATTTTGGTCTCTGACGAAGTGAACTGCCCTAGTGTGTGCATCTTGTTAGCCTGGTGTGTTTCTAAGCTCATTTTCAACATCAGACTCAATCACCTTTAGCATTCTGAGTCTTCAAGACTATGCTAAGGAACCACCAAATTTCAAAGTCTGCAGACGAGAAAGCCCAAGAAAGCCACCAGGCTTTACAGCTTCATCCTCCAGCCTGTGGTCTGACCACTACCAAGCCCAGCAAAATGCAGTGACATGGAGTGGACCCAGGCTACAGGCAGCAAGAAGAATGAAAAATGAGGGGTATGACAAGCTCTGGCTCCTGCTGAAGTCTACCCTCACCCTTGTACAGCTGACACTTTTCAGTGTCCCTCAGTTAGCTGTCAGCATTGCTCTTTCCATGATACCCCTGCCTGCATGACAGTGTTGGGGTAGAGCAGGAACTAAGAGCAGAGACTAGACTGCTGATAGTCCAAACTTGGCCCTAGTCTGGTGCCCTATGATTGACTCACACACTATTGTTGCCTATTAATAAAATGCTTTTTCCAAGACACAGAAAATGAATTACTCATAGATAAGACACTGAAAATAAAGTCTTGTCAGCACTGTATATTTAGAAAGTGACTGTGGGACAAATCCAGGTCAGTCCTTCATTCAATATGGAGTAAACACCTGAAAGGATTTGCTTGCTGCAGGGGACAGTACACAGGAGTACTCATCACCTTTCCTTCTAGCCATGCACTGGCTATCTGGACCCATGGCTGCACCTTCTTTTAAAATTCCACAACATGGAGAACAAAGCAGAGAGGTGAGATACCAGCAGTTTTGATTTTCTCATTCTGACCATGGACAGTGGTCAGACCTGCAGTAAGCCAGGAGTTTCAAAATTTACTGATGCTTTCCTGGACTTCTGCTCACCTCTCTTCCTTCCTGCATCATTCTCACGTGCCTTCTCTCCTCCTCCAGGAGGACAGAGAGGGAAACAGGACTTCTGTGTCTTGAGCACCGCACATCTACTGAACTAATTTTCCCCAAAGCCTATGTATGGGTTGAATTTCAAAAGTAGCATCTAAGGGATTGTTTTGTCTTCTCAGAGGACTCTAGAATTTCTATCAGAACCCTTGTCAGGGATCAGAAGTCTATTTTCATTTCAAGGTGGAGAATTTTTCAAATTCACCTCTTCTTTACTAACTTTTGAATCATGCCAAGCTTCATCCAGTATTAAACTGAATTTCTGAAGAGTCTCAGATCTGCATAAAATCTATGCATCAGGGTAAAGGGTATGTGAGCAAATGTAGTGCCCACACTGGTAGATCTTCTGGGCTGATGGTGCATTCACATTGCGGTGGAGATGCGAAAATATCAACTTGTCCTCTGGATTGCAACTGGGGACAAATTTCACATTGATATAGTAAAGTATTAGTGCTATTAAACAAAGTATTTTTGAGACTTCAATGAAAAGTCCTTTCTAAGTGTTTTGCCTCATCTGGGCCAGAAAGTTGAACTCAAAATAAGAAAGGTAAAGAAAGGCAAAGAGAGCAATCAGGGAATAAACACTTCTTCTGAGGGAAGACTTAAAGAGCCTACTTAGATGAGCAGAACTCTGAGAAGGGGAATATTTACATATAAATGCAGAAGGTAAGTACCACGAAAGTGTAATTGCTCAGTAAGTGGCAATGATACTCTCTTTGGCAGTAGGAACATATCCCAAGTATCTCAGACTAGGCCAACATGATAGGATCAACTTCAGAGTCATTTTTAAATCCAGATGTGCTGAATGCTCAAGCCTCAGCTGAACCTCCAGGTATGAAGTGTGTCCTGCTTCTTCTCACTTCCCAGCCTGCCCATCCATCTCTGTGTATGGTAGATTTTGGACACCAGGAGCAACCAACAGCTCTCTGCTCCTTACTTCTGGCCCTTCAGCATCTCATTTCTTTCCTTTAACATGAGTGATGGTGAGTGATCACGACCTCACCAAGTCTTTACGTAAATCCTGCTGACCCATCACGTGTTGCAAAAACTAACGTTAAAAGGCTTTTTTTCAAACACCCCTTCACAAACAGTCAAGGTAGATGGTGTTCTGCTCAGCAAATAGCTTTATATCCCTCCCATTGCATAGTTTCTCTTTGTACGTGACAAGAGATTGGCAGTGTTTTGACATTATGGATTGCTATTGTGACAACACCTAAAAATGACAGCTTGGTCTATATCCCAGACAATTTACAAACAGTAATTGCAGGATCATACAAGAATCATGCACTGTATTTACCAGAAAATGTGAAGAATCCTTCTAAGATCAACATTCTGTGAGTAACAAATTCCTCCAGAAACAACCACAGAATGTAATAAGAGGAGTGTTTCTGACAGAATGCAATCCCTGGCAATTGTGTCCATAGAAAGTAATGAAGAGAGGCTGGGAAACTGTCTATTTATGAGTGAAGTATCTTTCCAGTGACAGTCGGAGCACTGCAACTTAAAAATAAAAGCTACATACAGAAACACCTTACTGGAATGTATTTTAATTTAATTTCAATTTAACGGGGAATTCATTCCTGCTGCTTCTTTGATGTGGCAATAGGCAAGTGAAAGAATGTTCACAGTTTATGCATTTATCTCAGGGAGAGGCAACCCTGAATTCCTTGTGAAAATAGTCTATTTTCCAGTGGGAAATCCTTTTTCACTAAATTTCCTTTGCCTGGATTTTCTGTCCATCTCATGCTCAAAAAGATCTAACATTCCTATAAATTAGAGGGACTTTCACTTACCCATGGCCAGTTATATGTAATGTACATGCAATGCCAGCTCCAGACATTGAGCCTGGGTGCTTTGGAAAGAAAGGAGATGCAAACCTAGTGCTTGTGAACTGACAGGGAATGGACAACCAGGACAATCCCAAGAAGTAAGCAGTACTAGGCACACAGACTTGTCCTAAGCAGACATGAGCTGCTTCTGTAACAGAATTATTATTGGAGTCCTTAACTGAGAAGCTAAGACCTCGAGCTGCAAAAGTGTTGTGACACCCACCTGCATCCTCAGTACCATGGGCAATAGCTTTGCACCTCAACAGACTGTTACATCTGAGCTGTTGCCAAACCCTGCAGGTCTCTGGATCCTTTAGATGTCTTGATGACCCTTATGTCCCCCATCTTGCTCCATTTCAGATGACACAAGAGCACCTTCATGCAGAAGCTGTCCTAGAAGAAGCTTTGAAAAATTGATG
This sequence comes from Anthoscopus minutus, assembly GCA_013399455.1. Classification (NCBI taxonomy): domain Eukaryota; kingdom Metazoa; phylum Chordata; class Aves; order Passeriformes; family Paridae; genus Anthoscopus; species Anthoscopus minutus. The sequence goes on from VWYI01020793.1 coordinate 32,507, forward strand.
ATTTCTGTATCCTCACCCAGTGCATCCAGTCATATTAGCCACCCTCCCCCTTTCATTTCTGCTTCACAGGGTGGAAAAGAAGGATGTCCTATGCAAGCAGCTGACCAGGCTTAGAATACAGAGGATTTTTGCCTTGGGAATTCAGGATGGGAGAGGAACTATCTCTGACTAAATAAACCACATCATACACTCCCATCCTGCTTCTCGCTTCATTTTACTCTTCGCTTAGGCAAACACTCAAGTCTGTTCAAAAACTCTTTATTGCATGTGTCTGTGTCTCCTTTTTTACACAGGGACACCAAGCACTGATTCATGACTCAAAGGTAAACAGGACAGACACTGTAGTGTCCCTGAATTTGCACCAGTTTTCTTTGTTTTTATGTCATCCAAGGCACACACCTTACTTTTCACACCTGATGTGACATTAAATAATGTTGATCGGCTTTTCCATATCCAGTGGCAGGGATTTTCCATGGTTACCTGTCCAGACCTCCACCCCAGAAACAGTGCAATAGCCTGGCCATATTTATACATGCAACATATTTTGGAAACATTGACCTTACCGTGAACACATGGCTCTGATGAGCCCCCAAGCAAAGGTGGCATGAACAAGCTGTTCCTGTGTTTCCCATAGTTTCCTGGGAGGCTGAGTGAGGAGCCACCATGTGTGAACAGTTTGTGTTCATTCAGAAAGCCTTTTTTACCATGCTCAGGTATGACTGATACTCACCTGGTAATACGATGTGGTCCCTGCACAGCAGTGACCCGAACACCCTGCCTTGCAGCAACCCACCTGAGCCCCTTGGGCAGCAGGCACAAGAACCAGTTTTGGCACTTGCTCTCAGCACTACTTCAAAGTACCCAGATTACTTCAGAGTCTGGTTTAGGCAGGCCTTGGACTTCTGTCCTGTGACAGAAAATAAGGTCACTTCAGATTTTACAACACAGAATTGATTTTAACCTGTATTCTGAGAGAGGCAAGGAGACGCTTTGTTCAGCGTCTTCCTCTTCCATGTAAACCGTTCCCTCCATCTCAGCTGTAGTCTTTTTGTCTGAGTGAGGGAATTTCAGATTTCTGCTCAGTGCATTCTCAGTGACCTTCAGCTGCTCCCTGGTGTTTCGGTGAGAGGTCGGTGGTTTAGGGCTCTGATTAATCCTCCTAAACTGAAGCTCCGTGCCGTTCTTCGGCAGGGGAGCACTCAGGCTGAGGTATAGCCCGGGGGACAGAATGACGGGATAGCAGTTACAAACCTGGAGTGTCATCAAAGGCAGAACAGAAAAAAACCCCTCTAAAACCAAACAGCGAGATAAAAAATTCTAGTTCTCGTTCTGAAAGTCTTCAAATTCTCGCCGCCACCAATAAATTTTAACCCCGGTGATTAAATTAACATCTAAAAGAGCGCACTAAAGCAGTAAAGACGGGCTAGTCGCTGGCGTGCAGTTTCCTCATTGCGCATCCCCTCCTTGCCGCGGGTTTCCTCATCGCGCATCCCGTCCTTGCCGCGGTGCCAGCCCCGCGCGGAGCTCCCGGCGGGCGGGGAAGCCGTGTCGGGGCTGAGGCTGCTCCGAGCGCCCTCGTGTGCCGGCCGAGCTCCGAGCCCCGCGGGGCCGCGCCCCCACCCGCGCCCCGGCCCTTTCGGGCGCCCTCCCGAGAGACCAGACCCAGTCCGGTCTCCTGCTGAGCGGGATTGGCATCAAAGCCCTTTTCCCTGCCGGAAAGGCCATTAGCAGCTCGCCCGCCCCATCTCGGTTGATTAGTGTCTGGGAAAGGAAAATAGAATTAATAAAGTATAAAGGCAAAATAAAGTGATAATAAAGCCAGCCCTTCTTTCAGGGTGAAGGAAAAAACCAAAGAGCATCTCTCTCTGCTTGCAAACTCCTCTCCTGGTGCTGTGGAGCTGGACTTAATAATAACTAGATATAATGATATAACTATCATTCACATATCATAACTATATATACTATATATATCAATCACATATCATATATATATAATAACTAGATATAATGGACTAGAATAAAATTCTAACTAAAATTAACTAAAATAAAATTCGAACTAAAATTCAGTTTCACTCACACCTCCACCCCAGTCTTGGATTTATTTGCAGCATAAGAATACAGGCTGTGATTATTTTTCTCAAGTTTGTTTGAATTTTTTCACCTTGAAGAAGGTTTCTTCCTTCTTCCTTCTTATCCTATTGATAACAGATCTGCCATCACACTTGTCTAGCAGAAAAAGGTATGGATTTTTGTTCTTGTTAGCAGCTTTCATATTAAAACCACAGCAAAGCAAACACAAACTCCAGATATGAAATATAAATAACAAACAATGACCAGATTGGAAACTTTCTAGAGATTACATTAGACTCTGGCAGGGCCCCTGACTCTGTCAAAGAAGTGTTATCTTGAGATTGTCAATGCACCCTTCAGGGTAAGAGTGACTTTGTCCCCAGAGACCCAGGGGAACATAACAAGTGACATCAGTCATATTTTGGAGACTGCAGAGCCTAGTGTCACTAAATGTCAACTAAACCTCTGTACATGGCTCTCTTCAAAGAGTCATTCCTGAAGTGCTGAAAGGTGAGAGGGGCTAACTAAGCCAATTAAAGAAACATTTACTAAGCACGGGAAGGACACGATGATGTACAGACCAGGTACATACCTATTTTGTTTTCTTTCAGTTTCCATCAAGACCAAAGTTGGTAGGAAAAAATGCCCCTTTACCAGAGGCAGGAAATTAGCTGATGAAAGGCAGGAGGCTTATGCCAAAGCAATGACCATTTCTTTTTCCCCTAGAGTTGATGTCCTGTCTGTTCTACCTCAGCATTCCTCATGAGCCAGAGACAACACACCAGAGACAACACACCAGTCTGCCCAAAAACAAAAATACAGCACTTCTCTGGTTTCTTTGGGAAAAGCAGTGTTATATGTGAAAGAGGAATTGCAACTGGAATTTACAGGAATGCTAGCAATCATGTCATCAGGTCACATCTTGATCCTACTTGCTTAATTGTAAATAAAGAGCAGTCCTGGGGATGCACCAGCTATGGCAGCTCCTTATTAGGCCTTTTATTCGTAGACCTGATCTCTTCAGAAATAATTAAGTGGAGTGACATTTTATGGTATTGAAAAAAACTTTTGCGTTTTCTGGGTGAAACCAGTGTTTTCCCTTTTGCAGAAACTGACTCATGTAAAAAGTATCCACAAAGGAACCATGCGAATGTACTCAGGGATACAAATAGACTGGGCTTTGTCAATCGGTCCCCTGCCACCTTACAGACAAGGCAAAACTCTGCTTTAGAGCAAATCAATTGCATAGTTTTGAGCACCATGGAGGTGTTCTTGCAGGTCTAGCTGAAGCAGTTAATGAAACAAGCCCTGACCCTCTGCACTGGGAGTTACCATTTCCACATGAGGGTCTGGTTGGGCAAAGGGACAGCACATCAGGAAAAACCACCAGCTCGGCTCAATTAAACTAAAGTGACTTTGCTGACATTGCACTGAAGCTGATTAGCACCAAGTCTGTTCATTTGGCTCAGCTGAGGGCATGGTAACCTCCCTCAAAGGTACTGGCAAAAAGGAAACCTACGTTTAGGAAAGCCCCTTTTTGAAAAAATTGTGAATCTGAGCTTTAAGGGAAGAATTTGCACATGGCATCCTTATCTGGGATCTGAGTTCAAGGCTCTTTTATCTTGGGTGTTGGTTCAGTTGGGTGTGGAGATAAGTCCAAGCTGTGAAGTTTGAATCTGGACCAAATTTCTCCATGATTTGAAAGTGTTTGGTTCCATCATTTTGGAAAGGGCCTGTCACTAGGTTTTTAAGCTTAGCAGCAGATACAGACATGCTAAAAACAGAAATAAACATTAGGAAGTCACTGTAGCTGCATCCGGCTGAACCCCCAACACTTTACAGAGTCATTAATTTATAAAGAAAGAAGGAATAGTAAAGCATAAACAATAATTGAAACACATCCAACATTTCAGTCAGCACAGTGCACTTACTGCATAGCTGCTATAAATACATTCTGCCAATGCAGGAAGTTTGGGGCAAAAAAAAAAGCATAGGCAATTAGCTATACTTGTTGCAACTACAAGACATTTGAGAAAATATTGCTTGATATTTGAAAGCATATAATTTAAAAAGATCTCTATCAAAACTATTTGTTTAATATTATGAATGTGACTATCTATCTATCTATCTATCTATCTATCTATCTATCTATCTGTCTATCTGTCTATCTGTCTATCTGTCTACTGTCTGTCTATCTATCCCTGTGGCAACACCACATCATTGAATTAAACTATAGATTATGGGCAACTTCAGGTAACCCAAGAGATAATAGAACTGGTGTATAAAATAGAAAATATGAAGAGAGATGAAAGCCAGAGTTTAGTCTGTACACACTAGGAAAATAAAGGGTAGGTCTTAAACTTGGACTCTTCATTTCAAAGGGTTCTTTCTACTTGGGCCTGTGTAGTGGAAACTCTTTGGGTCATCAACATGGATATTCTTTGGGGAACATTCATAGAAAATTTGGCTTCTTGTGATAAACACCTGAGAAGTTTGGCCTCAAACCTGCAAATGTTAAGCAAGGCTGAAAAAAATTTAAACACAATAGTTTGTTCCTGAGCCTGCTGAATTCCATGAAAGAGTTAATCAACATTGTCTGGCTTTTGTTTAGGCTTAGAGTCATTATTACAATTACTGACAAGAATGTAACACCACAAAGCAAGGTTTTGCAGGTGAACAAGTGCTGCTAATCTTTTTGCTGCATCTCAGCCTTGATTCTTCTTCTAGGCATAACTTTGCTATGCAGTCATCTTGTTTCTCTTGGTTGACAAAAAAGTCAACTATTGGATGTGCTCCATATTAGACTCTTTATTATGTTCATTTTACACATACATTGGCATCATCCAAACTCAGTAGGCAAGCATTTGGCTTCATTTTAAGAAATGTTAAAGTGTTAAAATGCAGCTGAAACTGAAATTATCCAGACTGTTTAGTTTTTGACACCTCGACAGTGGGTAAAAACATGAATGTGAATTGTAGCAAAATAGCAAAATGGAAATCTTAGGAGAGGAATACAGCGGCAAAACCAGCTAACTTCCAGTACTACAATCTTCCCAGGACCATATTATTTCAGAATCTCGTGAGCTTTAAATCATTTATCCTACATTCTTGGAGATAGGTGAATAAAATATCTGTAGGTGTCAGGCATTGCCCAGGATGTCTGTGGTTGAACCTGGATCTCCAAAGCCCTCGAGCAAGGCTCTCATCTAGACCGTGTAGTGAGGATCCTGGAAGAAGTGAAGGCTGTGTCTCACTGCTTATTTTTACTTTAGGTTAAAACCAGGGGAGAGGTAGCTTGCAGGGTAGGACGTGACCAAGGATAAGAGGGCAGGAATTATGGAAAAAGAACTATTGGAAAACTGAGAAAAAACCTAGCACAAGTATGCAATATTTTTCTTTCTGTTTTCCTTGCCTGCATTTGAAGGAAGGTTGAGTGTTTTGTTTCTCTGTGTGTGGATCTCTCCCCATGCTGTACTTTCTTCTACAATGATTTACAGACTGCTCTCCTCTGCTTCATTCTCCTTCTCGGGGAGATTGCCAGTCCTGTCAACATTATCCTCTGACACTTTGGTCCAGAAATATTTCAGGATCAGACATGCTTTCCTTGTTTTTGCTGCCTATATTTCTGGAAGGTCCATCACCCAGACAATGTTTTGCACTTGATGGTCTGATGCCAGAGCTGGGACAGGGATGAGTTAGCAGCCACTTAGTCTGCAGAGTATACTACCAACCTCACTCTACAAACAGTAGCAAACCTGAAAATCCAGGGAAACAGGAAGCCTCTTGAAGTGCAAACCATTCCCTTATTCAGACCTTCTGGCTGTAGCTGCTGATGGAAAGGAATTTGCATCGGGAATTGCAGATCAACCTAAACCTCCAGCTAAATATAGTCTTGCACTGGTTGAGAGGAAGGAGCGGAAATATGGCAGGGAGGAGGAAAGCCAGCAGTACTTTCAATACACAAAGCCCATGTTAAGGGCAGCTAGGCATAATTAATTAATGATGAGTTTTAATAGTGGGGTTTATGTGTTTAGTAAAGTAAACTAAGTAAAGTTGAAACACGAGGGATTCTATGTCCAAAAGATGCGTTACATACGTGTGCATGTTACAAAAAGAAAACATGTGTAAGGACCCAATATTACTCATTGAACAAAAATAAAGTGAATGAGTCATATAAAACAACTCTATAAACAAAAGTTGCAAAATGCCTGGGAAAACTTAACTAATTCAATTGCTAGGCATTATGTTCCATTCATGTGGTATTCCTCTAGCAGGTCTGAAAAAGCTATGGGATGCCAAAGGGACCTTAGTGTGAACTGCAGAGGAAGAGCGTGAAGTGAACAGGCTAAGTGTGCATGATAGTGTCATCTTTTCCCCATAGAACATGAAACAGCTGAACAATGTGTTTTCAGCTCTCTCATCTCTTAGAAAAACTTGCTTTGCAAGCAGACATAGCCAAAAAAAATTGATTTCCTGCACATCTTGGGCAGGAACAGGCTCAGGGGAAGACTGAAGAATGTGGGATTTTCATTTTTGCTTGTGTCAAAAGAATCAGGAACACAAAAACTGATTTCATTTCAGGAGAATAAGAGAGTACCACTAGAAATACTTTTTCAAATATGTGATTAATGACTCATGTTCATCATGACAGCACTCAGCTGTGCCTAATCCTACTCATCATATATCTTCTCCCCTCTGGCATGACCTCACCAACCTTCTGAAACTACCATGTTCTCCTGGATTCTGGCAGATTCATTCTGTGAGAGGTTTTACTGGAGCTGCAGGGTACAGCACTGAAGTCCAAGGAAATGCAAACCCTGCCTTGACATGTGCGTAAGAGCTAAAAGGTACTTCCATGTCTACCATTTCCATGTCCATTTAGAAGAAGGGAAAGCTCCCTCAGAATCCTCATGAAGTCTAGGAGACTTGAAGAGTGTAATTTGACTGTTTGAACTAGTAGGCTTGGGTTGAGCTCAGAACTAGTCTGACCTGTGCATCACTTCAGTGTTTCAGCTTGTCTATGGCATGTCACACAAACATAAACCCTCATACCAGTGAGATATGTGGTTGAAATTACACTAGGATTGAGACTGTCTAAATTTAAAGCGTCAGAAACTGCAAGTCTAAGGTTCTACCTTACACAAGTAATTTTGCTGGCAATGTGATGCTCAGTATCTGCTACTGCAGACTGCTTAATGTGAGGCTCAGCTTGACGCAGTGGTATGAAATATAGCAAAGGTGACAAAGTTATCTCTGCCCTTGTTTATTGCCTGAATTCAGTTCCAGTGTTTATAAGACAAAGAAGTATTCCAAGAGCAGGGGGAAAAAAAGATATTTAATTCAGTAGTGCATATGAATAAGACAAATAGTGTTTGGTTTAGTTAATATATTGCTCATTAGTGAACCACAATACAGACATTTTTTAAAAGACTGCAATCACCATGACAACCTGATAACATTTAGTCGCATCATTTCCGAGTATGATTATCCTCCTTAAAAAGTTTTCATTTTCGTGAAAACAGAGGGCAGATTTCAAGTCTGTGGTCTGTTCCTAAGATAACCTGTAAGTTCCCCTTTTAAAAAGTATTGCAGTTCAGTGGGAAAATGCAAGGAGAACTAAAAGAAAGATGTAACTGGAAGAGAGGGAATATATACTAAAATTGAAATCACAGGTTCAAGGAAAACCATGCTGTCTCATGCTGTGAAATCCATACAGAGAGGGTGATTTGCACATATAATTTAGACTTTATATGTTAACTTTAATGGGATCTTCATCTTGGTGTCACGATCCCACGATGGAATGAGGGATCAGCACCAATTAGGTAGATGTCACTGCAGGGCAAAAAGAGATGGAGACCAAGACTTTTGGGGACACTCATCCTTGCAGTCATTCAGTAGCACAGGAAGGAAACCCGTTGCTAGCTCAGATCTGAAGGATCTTCTGGTCAGGAGTGTCTGGTTTTCAGAGTTTTGAAAACTGAGTTATGCCTGAGTCTCTGAAAGACTTGAAACGCCTCACAGTGCTGGGCAACAGATCATGTTGGTTGGTGGTGCAAAATGTGTCATTATAATGGAAAGAGTGGGGAGGATGTTTGCTCTTTCTGCCGTGGGCTGTAGCTTCTCCTGCAGATGGTAGCACTGGTGTACACAAGGCAGTGCAGCTGTGGGTCAATGTGTGCAGTGCTAATAAAACAGAGGCAGGCCAGACCCCTGTAATTCACTCCTGGGATGAAGGGAGATCACGCTTCCCTGTTTTCCTTGAGAACATTACCTACTTCATTTTCTGAAGCAATCTACTTTTAAGAGCACAGTAGCCCACGTCCACTTGCAGCTAACAGCAAAATGATGTGGCTTGATAAATAGGTTGAATTTTATCAGTAACCTCTGCTGTCTTACACTGATTTACTATCATCATCTCAGGCACTGCCAAATTATTATTTTATTGGGAAGGAAAATAGAGGTACCACAAAGTGACACTTATTCCTAAGACGAATTTGGCAGGCAGCCGTGATAAGAAGGACTCAGTGGCCTGAGTGTGATCCTCCCAGTGGGACTACTGCAGTGTGAGGATTCCCTTACTAGGATACAGTGGGAGCAGAGCCTGAAGCCCCCTTTGGCAGGCATCCATGGCATCTCGTTAGGTTAACACTTTTTGGAAAAAATGTTTGCAAGATTCAAATGTGTGCAAACTTGCAACTGGCTGTGTAATTAATTGTGATTTCCTGACAGAAATGGTTACAATTAGTTGGTTAAGCACTTCTGTTTCTGGTCCAGGCAAGATGACTGCCAGCAAAGTCACTAGTCAGGAATTTGCAGAAAGCCAAGGAGAAAGCGTGCAAAGGCTGTCAAAATAAATTTGGTCTGGGAGTCTGAATTAATTGAATTAACATTCAGAGGGGAAATAATGTATTTTTATTGTCCAGATGAATATAACCAGAGGACCCAAACCCATTACTTGAATTCAGAAACCTTTGGATTTAGGGATTCAGCTTGATTTATAAAGACATTGGACTGGTCATCTTAAATATACTTGATATTGAAATATACTGAAATTTTGCACCATTATTTCTGACTTCTCCTATACCTTGCTGGGCAAGAAATACCCCCAAGACCTTGTTATCGCGGGAACCTAGGGTGTGATTCCCCCCTGAAGTCGGTTGATGTTGGTGCAGGGCTGAGCAGCCACTCCAAACTCCTAGCTTGCTTCATGCCTTCCCTGGTTCCTGGCTTTACACAAGAATGTGTGGGATGAGGAGACTTCATAAGGACCATTAATGATGGAGGTGATATGTAAGACCTTCACCATTATTATCCTGACTGCAAAACAACCTGGCCAAGAGCTTAAACATTAAAGGAAAGCAGGCAAATGGTCTTGAGCATGACAATGTAGCCAGGGTTCAGGCTGAGAAGGGTCTTTGGGAAGCCCAGTCTGAAAAGGACAGATCTCCAACAGGTTTGGTGGGTGCTCTTCAGAACTGCAGATGTCTTGTGGGTGCTGCTGGCAATTGCTCACAGACATTTTGGACATTTGCCATTATGGACAGTCCACCAGCTTTCTGTGACAGGAAGAAAACACCTGCAAATAATCCTCTTACTGCTGTTTGTGCTTTGTGGTAAAAGCAATGCTCTGCTCAGATGACTCTTGTTCAAACACAGGAGCACTTTTGGCACAGGAAGCATTTGCAGACCTCTTACCTTCAGGTTAGCTGGGGAGGCACCACAAAAGGCTACAGACCTCCAGGTTTTAGGAGCTTTGGTGTGCTCACTGGTGTTCTCAGTGGGATCACGCTGCACTATGAGCACAATTAAACCATAGCATGGATGGTGTTTGTCAGAGATGGTGGCAGAAGGCAAGCAGCAAACAAGGTGCTGTTTCCACACCAGCTTTCCTCACAGGCCCTGGCAGGCTGCTGAAGCACGCTTCCTGCCCAGCACTGCTGGCACTGGGATGGTATTTGGGAGTGTGTGATCCAAGGCAATCCAGCGCTGCACCAGGCACCAGCCTCCTACCTTTCAAAGAGATGCTGAGCTCCACTTGGCCCTCTGCACAGTGGGAGTGGGAAAAAGGGCCAAGCTTTCTTATCTCATATTTCATAATTTTATTAAAATATTGTGGCTGATTAAGTACTTGAGAATGCTTCTTCATGCAATTTTGGTTTTGCAAGCTCCTTAGGGGCAGGTCTTTGTAAGCCTTTGTTCCCCATTTCAGTATGAATAAAGGAGGCTATTTTAAACCGGCCTTTAGGAATTACAATTGAAAACCCCATAAAATTATTCAGAATTCCACTCCATACACTCTTAATGCCATGACGCTAACATTCTTCTGTTTTTAAATGATAAAAATCTTTGTTCCTTAGCTAAGGACAAGGATCCAGCCCAGAGCTACACATTTCATAGGAGTTATAAACTCCTCAAGAAAAGTGGCTCTAATGGAAACAAAAACAACTCTGTAATGGTAGCAGGTGCAAAATGAAACAGTACATCAAAAATAGCCTGGCTGCATTCTCCAGTGGCATGAAGTTCTACATGCATATCACTCCAAAATAATCCATTTATCCTTTCTCCCCACGGCTGCAAGAAGCCAGCCCATGCTGTGTATCCTGAGGCTCTGCCCGCACGGCTGTGAGAACTGAAGCAAAACCACAGCCCGCCAGCCAGGCGCTCCCCTCTGCCTTCCTTTTGGCATCAGAACGTTTTCCCTGGCTTCTTCCTGCTGCAGGTAGGGAAAACACCCTGACAAGCCAATGCATCTCTCCAGCCTCTGATAAGCGCTGACTTTATTCCTAGGAGTATGAGGTTAAATTAATTTGCATTCTGCTAAGCATGAATTTGGCTCTGAATTGATTCTGTTTAGTGATCACAAGCCACCCTGGAGTTTTGAGAGCTGAGCAGTTTTCTGCGGAAAAAGGAGTATAATTCTCCTTTAAATTGCCAGCATTTCAGGAGCAGAACTTCCAGCTTTCACAGGCTCCACCCAGCCTTTCTGCAACTTCTGCTTGTCATTTCTCCTCCAGACCCAAACCTTCACTCCCTCCTAGGCTTGCTTTCTTTTCATTACAACTAATTTTTGGTGTCATCTGTTGACCTCACAGGATGTATTTTAAGAATTCCTCTCCATATTCACATTTGCCAGTCAGATATTTGAGCCAGCTGACTCAAAAGCAACAATAAATCCTGCCATGGAGCTAAAATCATGGAAAACAGTCTTGGAACCTATGGAAGCATTTTGTGTGGAAGCACTCAGCTTCATCCAAGTGAAGCTTTTGTTTGTCCTCTTCTTTGCTGAGGGTTCCTCTGGGTCTTGCTTGACTGCAAGAATATTCATTTTGCTAACAAGTGGAAACATCTGCATCAAAGATTTCCAGGCAAAATTAAAACTTCCATGTAGTTCATCCTCATGCTAGTTGTTCGGTGATGGGAAGAGCCAAAAAATATTATTCGAATATTGTTAATAAAAGCAGCCTTTGGAAGTTGAGTAGTTGATCACACATATTCATTCTCTTTACCCTGGTTTGGTCCTCGTGCCAGATTTGTTGATCTCAGCAGATAAGGTTGTAACACCAGAGACGACTCAGAGAAGACAGATCAGTAATTTTCACAGCCCCAGTAATTTTAGTGGGGGTAGGGTTTGTCTGTCAACTTCCTTCTATGATCCAACTTGTGTCTCTGCTGCTCAGTGCAAGGTCTGTCAAGCCAAGGATTCAGAGGATGTCAATGAAGTTCATCTGCTGACAGATTAACATTATTTTATCTAGATAAATGTTTCTCAGGGCATTTTCCAGCAGCTTCTGAGCTTCAGCCAGTGAACCCAGAGATATGAGGCCCTTATTGCAGTTGGTTTATACCACCCATCATAAATTAATCTTCTAGTGTAAATCAGTTTGTCACAGTGCAGTCACGTTATGCAGACTTGGGTGACTTCTCACCCATGAGAATGCAGATGTCCTGAGTGCCTGGGGATCTGCCCCTGCCCCTGCCCCAAGGGTGCATGCAGCAGAGATGATGTCCTGGCCAGCATCAGCTGGTCACTTGTGGAGCTCCTTATGGGGACACTTTCACCTGCTGAGGTTTACTCATAAAGAGCAAAAATAGCTAATTTGCCTAAAATATCCGCCTTTCAAAGCAAACATGTCAGGACCCACAGGAAGGCCTGTTTGACTCTCCAGTAATTGACTCTCTTCTGTGTGGGGCTGCTCTCCTCTACTGGCTGGACTTTGCCTGGTGAATTTGATGTTTACAGTACCCTATAGTGGACAGAAGAAAAAGTTTTGACTGTCCACCTGTAATGGTCAGCCAAGCTCACCTGCAATGCATGTCTTTCAAATGTTCAGGAATTCCATGGAGTCTAAATCGGGAATAACTAGATAGAGCCAGTCTTGTCCATCAGCATTTGCAGCCTTAAGGAGGCACCAGCAAAGTGACTGGGGACACTGGCTGGCATTTGCTTAGCCAGGTTTTATTGGTAGATGGTTAACACAGCATAGCCTTTCCCCGAGGCTGAAGAGTTCTGTAAGCTTGGAGGACTTGCTCATATTCCAAATCCACGCTCTGTTTATATTTTCCTTGTCCTGAACAAAAATTGGCCCCATTGTGTGGGAGCAACACTGGAAAAGAAAAACAAGAAACATCCACTGAGGGAAAATGGATATTGTGGGAGCTGAGGAAATGCACATACTTTGCTGATTCCATTTTCTGATGATGTCAGAGTCAAAGAATATCTCTTAAAAAAAACCTTCAGCAACTTGGAATCAAAAGCTCTGTACATCACAGTCTCTTGTTAAAAGAAGAAATGTAAACACTCTCCCTTGCCATCCCCCTCTTCCCCCTAGCCTCCAAGAAATTAAATCTGCCTCCATTTGGATGGGCCCTCAGATGGAATCAAGAGTATGTCTCCAGGGAGGGAGGCGTTAATGTACCGGGGGAGGTATTGAGCAGGGTGGGGGGACAAGAAAATTTGATTGTTCTATGTGAAATGCGGGGATTCAAGCTGCTGCTTCTCATGGAGGCTGAAGAAGGGCAGCCTGACACTTAACAGATTGGGTGTAATACACAGGAAATTTGTCCTTTCTGCCAGAGCAGTCTAGGGATAGGGCTACCCACACCCCTCCCCAGCCACTTTGCTTGGCTGGTAAAAGCTCAGGAGAAAAGGGTTAAATAAATGTTTGTGATATGATAAGGTGCTTGTTTATTCAAGGGATGACAGATTATTGGCTCCCAAGGCAGGGTTGAAAAATAGTACAAAGGAGCTGGCGTTCCCTTCACTGATGTGATTTCCTCCTAAGGTTTTGCTCTTTGGTAGGAACAATATGCGCTGGGAATTAAGAGGGATGACTTTATTTCAGACTGGAACAGACAGACTAAGAGCTGTTTTCTGGAGTCACTGACTCTGTTTTTGTTTTCATGGGTTGCTTTTTTTTTCAGATTTTTTTTCCTTTCAGCTGAACAACTTCTCCCAAACTCTTTGGAAATGGGGTTATCTCTGATCCGGGAGGAACACCCAGCATGGCAAGCTGACTAGAACACTTCAGATTAGGGGTTTGACCCTTTTACTTTGTACATAATTTTCTATTTTATCACCACGTCTCTAAAGCTAGCTCCTGCTTCATTGCCCTTGGATAAGAGCTCAGGTCCTTGCTGAGGGCTGCACATAAGTCAGTAAAAGCTGGGCATTACAGCAGAGCTGATGGCTGCTGTATATGCACATCTTGCAGACCTGATTCTCCTTTTACAAACATGCTGGTGAAATCCAGAGCAGCTTTCTTTTATTCAAGTGCATTGGACAGACACTGAGCTGCAGAGTGCACCTGGCCAGGTGCCTCTGTGACTCTGGGAGTGATGCTGCATTGGGAAAATGGGGCCGGGCCTCTGCAGTTTACCCCTAAGACTGGAGGTTTGAGTAGATCCTGGACACATTTTATAGATAAAAATAGAAAAGGTGCCACTTTGTGCCCCAGTTTTAGATGCCCTAAAATTGCCGTCTATTATCCCTTAGGTACAGGCTGGGGTGAGCTCTCCCCTCCACTACAAAACGTGTTATTCCAAGGGGCTGGGGGGATGTCAGGGAGAGGGCACTGCACAGGGCCGGGGTCTTCCTTCCTAACCGTGTCGCTGCCTGGGGCCAGCGGTGATGGCAGCAATGGCCTGAGCACTGAGAGCTTCTGCACACCAGGAGGAGGTGGGGATTTGGGTGACATCAAGTGTTTCCCAACACTTGTGTCAACCTGAAAGCGATTCGTCGGCCAAATGCCCGCAGCGACAGAATGGCGCTCTCCGCCATCGGCCGGGAGAGCTCTTCACATAGAAACTTCACATTATTAGGACAAATACACATTGTCTGGTCACAACACATCAAAAGGCGAGGGAAGGGTTTCTCAGCAGCTCGAGACGTGTGTGACATATCGTCGGCAGGGACGGCAGGAGCGGAGATGCGGCTCTGCTGACATCAGCGCCCGGGCTGTCGCCCGGAGGCGCAGCAGTGATGTTCAAGCTGCACCGAGCTGCTCGAGTCAGCGCGCCTTGGATACCGCGGGAGAGCACGCTAGCGGCTGCTCGTCTGGAAAACCAGGCAGCAGTTCCCATGATCCCGGAGAAAATGACACACATTTGTTTTCAATGCTTGGATCTGGCACTGGATTCCTTTTTGAATGAAAACTATGCCAAACATCTTTTATAATTTTTTTTTTCCTCCAGCAAATATGTGAGCAATCCAGCAGCACAGCGCCAGAAACATTTGCCTTCCTTCCTAAGAAGTGGGGTAAAGGAAAAAAAAACACCAACCACACATGCATACAACAGATTTTATTTAAAGGCTTAAAAGAGGCCTAGTCACTTTAAACACTGGTAGGACTGGACTATTGAACTCTGCTCCTGTGTAATATGTGCTCATGTGCAAGAGAGTAAAAATGCATGTGTTGGGGTACGCATGGAAAGGCTTTAATGCTGCCTAGTACTTTCAGGTACTGCACTGCCTTGAAAATACATACATGAAATTAATGAAAAAATTTTAAAAAGGTTTTGAATCCAAGCCAGAATTTGGTTCTTGGAATGAGAAATCTGACTCATTCCATGGGAAAGCCCAGGAGTAAGCTTCAGAGCTAGCAGATCCACATGTGTCTTCAGTGCTGAAACAGCATGGGCCCAAGCAGCAAAAACACTGCTCCTAAAGTCCTTGGAGCCGTACATAATCATGGCAAACAAAGATCAAGCAGGGGTGCAGGCTGCACTAGAAGGTGGATTAGTGTTCAAAGGCTGAGTCAAAGGAGAAAGGAGATAAGATGAACAGTGTCATACCAAAGACAGCTATTAAATGTAGTGGTAATCTGCTGAGCCACAGCCAAACAGAGCCTTTTGCCTTGTTGGACATGAATAACTCAGGGGCAGATGGGAGCTGGGGGTGGGAAGGGGTGGGTAGGGTATGGAGGGGTGAAGGTCTCTCTGAAGGCTTGTTCCTCAGCCTTTCTAGGCACACAGAATCTCCTTCTCCTCTACCTTGATGGGTCCTGCTGGAGCTGCTGTGGCACCTAAATCCCCACCTTACAGGAGGCATTTAATTTGGAAAGCACTCACCATTCCCTGGTCACTCATATATGGTGTGTGGGCACTTTCCCAGACCAAAATCCCAGGGAAAAGGGGTCTGTAAGTCACGTTTCCCCCACAGCTCCTCACTTAAGCCTCTGCAAGTGTAACTTTTCTGTTCCTAACAACATTTAATCATGAATGATTAAATAATTTGCACTTGTTTAAATCTCCTTTGACCCTCCTATTAAGATATTTCTTCTTATTTAGTATCCAGTTGTTAATATCTTAAGAGAAACTCTTTGTTAGGTTTCTGCTACAATATTTCATTAGCCTCTCTTTGGGTCTTGTTTCTTTGTGCAATCTCAATAGCTCTTATGATCCTTTTACATGTCTGAAAGGTATTTTACTTCCACCTCTCACTGTCTCTATAGCTTCTACTATGCTGCTACAATATTTACTAGGACTAGGAGGCCAGATCATCCTAAACCCAAGTCCTGTGCTTATTCCCATGTCAATAAAAAGACATCAGTATTATTTTATCTATACAAGAGCATCACATAGCCTTTGAAATGCCACTTTTTAGGAAGGGATATTGTCTACATATCCCAGAGGATTGTGTTTGGCAGTTTAGAGCAGGTATTTCTAAGGTCTTTTAGAGAGTAATCCCTAGTGCTCTAATACTGAGTGGTGGTAATGTTTCCCTAGTTGTGGTGCAGTCCTGTCCCTGTCTGTGGAATGGAGTCAGGTCACACCAGAGGCTGAACTGGTTTGAACAAACATTATAAAATATCCAGCTCTGCAATGTGTCAGTAATCTCTGCCAATAGAAATATTCTTACATACATCCTTCAGTCCTTCATCTGCCATATATGTTTATCCAAAAAAAAAATAGAGGGGGAGGGTTTGGAATTTTATTACATGCATGTGCTCCTTCCTCAGCCTATATGAGCAAATTATCCCAACCAAGAAAGCAACAGCTCAGGATGCACATAATTTCTCCTGTACATAGAGAAAAATAGGGTATCAATGGGACTGCATATTTTTAGTTCCAGCTTTTGTTTTCAGGATGCTCTTTCAATTTGTGGGTCAGGTTAAGTCAAATATTTCCATTCAGTGCTTCACAGAGAACAGACACCCCTCTGGCTGCTGAGCCATTTCTCTTTTTGGACATGAATTTGGTCTTCAACCAAGCCTGGGTAACAGGTTAACAGAAAGTCAGGGGAAGGTCTTGTAGGATGCAATAATTCTTCACTAAGAGACTATGTGGAACCAGAGGAGAAGGAGGTTATGTCCTGAGGCAGTGTCTTTGCACCGTCCTCTGTCCATGCTGGGGGGGACCACTGGCCAAGGCTGAGCATTAGACCCATCACTCAGGCTGCTACCATTCAGTGCTGGCTGGATTCTGAAACCAAAACCTTGCTTGCTAGGTTTGCATACATCAAAGAATGTGTTGGGCTATAAACCCCAACACCCAGCCACATCCAGGGCTGTTTCCTTACATGGGAGAAGGAATCAAGGGAGCTCTTGACCCAGTCAGTCACCATGTCTCCAACTCTCATCCCACAGGCCAATTTTTGCAGCCCCAAGCCCAGTTTCACCACCATCCTTCACCAAAACAGTGCCACTGACTGTGGCATTTGCCCAGTTTGCCCCTGCCCAACATGGCACACACCAGTACATTCTTTCTTTGCTTCGATCATTGTCATGACTTGACAGAGATCTTCCTCCTCCCTTATACTCCCCATCCAAGGGATCACATGCTGAAAGCAATGACAATTTGGCTGCTGCTGCAATTCTGTGATGATAGGGATCACAGCCAGTGAGATTTTGATTAGGGCCTTTTGAAGATGAGGCAAAGGCTGCTGTTTATCTCACCCCCCAGTGGCCAACAGCCACATGGCTTCCTGGCATTTCCTGGCACAAGCCTCCCCTTCCCCAGCATGGCTTTGTCCCCTGAGAGGTGTCATTTTGCCCAGCACGGGTAATTCCTTCAGGAATTGCCTTACAAGGAGGCAATCTATTACATAGGCATACTGCCTCTGGCTTGGTGGCACTAGCCTGTCTGGGAGCACCCCCAGTTCCTCCTCCCTGCTCCCTGCCAGATGCAGACAGCGCTGCAGAAGAGAACTAATGCTGCTGCAGCAGCCCCAACTTCTGGAATTTCCTGGCTTTTCATAATCTTAACATCTCATTAGCGTTTATTTGCAGATGCATATCCTTGTTCTCTTCTCACACAAGCTGCTGTAAATCACTGCTGATTCTGCTGCAATCACTGCCATCACCTCAGAAAGGAAAGTCTAGTTCCCAGAGGCAGAGGGACTGCTGCAGAAGCGCGTCTTCATCACCACAGCCTGAGCCTTCAAGCTAATTGTGCCATCTTCAGAGGCCAAAGTCAAAGCCAGCTCCTCATGTGAGCTTTCCTTTCATCATCTTGTCAAGCACGGGAAGAGGCTGTGTAGGGAGGTGGTTGAGTCACCATTCCTGGAACCTGGCAGTGCTGGGTTAACAATTGGACTTGATGACCTTTTAGGTCTTTTCCAGCCTAGAGGATTCTATGGTTCTATGATCTCTCCAAACCAAATTCACAGAATTTCGTGGACTTGCCCTCACTTAGCTTCTGCTTGGAAGTAGGGCCACCACATCACCTTTAATTGGAGCAATGGATTCATTCAGCCTTTTGATAAATGGAAGAGGTTTTGGCAAACACATTTTGGGCAAGCAAATACTTTATCTGAATGCAGAAAGAAATCATTAGTATTATATGCACTAGAAAAGCTTGTGGCTTTATTTTTAGCTGAGTAGGAAATACTGAGGTTAGCATGGTTATTCCAAGGTTGAAGATCAAGTGGCAAAATGGTTAAAGTGTAAACATGGCTGGAGAGAGATGAAACAGGGAGCATCTGTCTTCTCCTTATTTGTTCATGGTGATTACCATATTGATCATTCATGGTGATCACCAGTCAATATTGTTGCTATGATGATAAAGCTGCATTTTAAATAGAGATTCATGTTTGATGAACTGGTCTCCAGTTATTGTTAAGAGCATAAAGTTGTTCACTCATAGCACACAGAGTGCATCAAATATAGATTGTCAAAATGACAGGAAAATCTATTCTACTGGAGAAAACCCTAACCAAACTCTTTCATAGGATTTCATCTCCTCTTCAGTGGGAGGCCCAAAGTGGGAGGCCCAAATACCCAACAGTGGAGGAGAGAGGCAGAAGAGATCTCATTGATCACTGCCTTGAACTGCAGGTGGTCATCATTGTCCAGCTCCACATTCAAACTTTCCTAAGGATCAAATTTCTTACAAGATCTAAAAGACTAAAACATAAGCCTGTTGGCCAAGCTACATCCTCTTCCCCATGCTCCTGCTGAAGCTTCCCGAGATTTTGCCAGTCCATCTCCTCAAGTTTCCTCTTAGAGAGTGGCCCAGGTACCTGGTGACTCCCTTGCCACCACCCCTTCATTCCTTCCCATGATGTGGCCAAAGCTGCCCTCAAAGGGGCACTGGCACAGAGAGATGCATCAGCCATCCCCAGCATTTGCTCAGGGTTTCAGGCTCTCACATCACAGCCAAGGACTTGCTACTGAAAACTGAAGCTCCAGAGCATCCTTTTCTACCCTGCAGAATGGCTGCCTGGTGCTGGGTCCCAGCTGCTGCACCCAGCCTGTCCAGGCATATTTGCCTCTTGTGCTCCTTGGAAAACATTCCTCAGATAAAACTGAGTTCATAACTCATCAAAATATACTAAATTACAGGAAAGCTGTAAAAAAAGAAACCTATGAACTGTATGCAGATACAAGATACACTGAAAGATGCAACCATAAATCAATATACACCTCATAAGAAATCTTCCTATACTTAATGTGTACAAAATATGAAGCAAATAAATATATATCATTGTATATTCCTATGGGCTGTTTTGGTTTGGGTTTTTGTTTTTTTTTCTCTCAGCCTGAGATTAAAGCTAGCATCACAGATTTATTCTAGTGGAAATGCTGATGTTTGTGTGAAGTGAACTCTTTCTTTGTTTATGTAACCCCAGGTTTACAGCTACTTTATCATGAAAATACGTCTTTGTATTTTCTGGTTGGCAGAAAACATTAACTTTGTTCCACAGCTCTAGTTACAGTCAGGATGATACAAGCATGTGGTTAAGGGGATATTGAAGCAGCAAAACTGTCCTGTGAGGGATCCTGTCTCTAAAGGTGGCAAACTGCTGTTGGTCTGTGGGATATATGTTCCACAAAGAAGGAAGAAGGAAAGTGGGAGTTGAAGACATCTATTTGTGCAATGCTTTCTCTGAAAAGACAATGCCTTTAATAATATGCTTTAATTTTTGGTTGGCCATGAAGTGGTCAGGCAGTTTAACTAGATAAAGGTTGTAGATCCCTTCTAACTGAGCCATTCTACTCTATTAACCTTCTTCTCTCTCCCTTGTGTTGTAGCACAACATGACCTCCTGAAGCAGGAGAAGAGTTTTTACTTTCACATCTTTGCAGGGGCTAAGGTGAAGACTTGGCTTTTCTTTGACACCACATCACTGACACACTGGAAAGGAGGACAAGTCAAGAACACCTGGGTTGCTGAAGGTGGCCAAAACACTGTCCATCCTCCCATGAGTATCCTGCCACACTCTGTTCACATCCCTCCTGGATTCAGCCCAATGTGGACCCATAATTAAGGATGGGGTGGGTGCCATGGGCCAATGCAACAGAAGAGATATTCTGAGTGCAGTGAGCATTTCTTGTTCACACTGCTCACCAAGACAAACACACACATCCTTTCCATTCAGGTTAGAAGGGAAAGTATTATAAGTTTTCTATGCAACAAATCCAGTTCCTGCAGAACTCCACAGCCTATTTTAAACAAGGGATTAGCAAGCACTATCAGGCCAATCTCACACCATTTTTATCAACATTTATGTAAAATCACCTTTCCTGTGTATATTTACCTAATCACCAATTACTGCCCCACATACTCAAAAATACTTCTTTCTGTTTCTGATTTTACCATAATTTTCCCATTTTCTTTTTCCCCCTCTAAAACAAGAGGTTTCTTTTTAAGTGGGCGGCCTACTAAAAAAAAACAAAATATTTTTTTCCACACCTTGCCAACAGTTGTCCAAAATGAAACAGTGACAGGGTCATGTAAATCCAGATATGTCATGGCAGTAAGGGTAGTGGAGAAAGAAGGCTGTCTGTAAGTGGGGGGTATGATTCATTTGGATAACAATAGAGTCCGCTGCCCTTTTCTACCAAATGTTTTTAGTTTGCCTCAAATAAGTCATTGTCTAACTTGTATAAATCTTTCCATCATTTCTTGAATTATTGTTGGATATTTGGGAAAAATATTTTTGGGTTTTAATATTGTAAAAAAAAAAAAAGAAAAAAGAAAAAGAAGAAGCTGATTGCAATCACTTCCAAATAACACTTAACTCCTTGACACGAGGTCAGCAAGAGGGTTTGGAGTGTTCATGCATATGTGTGTGTGTGTGTGTGTTTTCTTTCTAATCTTCGAGCTGTTCCCTGAGAGACACATTGAGAACTGGGGCTTGTCTGCTGACATGTTTTACACAGCTGATCCATTAGGATCCTGCTCTTCCTAGCCTCCCTGGCACCGCTTTGATCAGTGACATGTTTTTTAAAAAAAAAGCAAAAAAAAAAAAAGCACTTCTCTGATCAGGAATCCTTCCCCTCCACTAAATCATCCCAGGCACTTTAAAGCCATAGGAACCACTGAGGGACCCTTCAGCTCTGGGAGGCTTCACGACAGCTCTGTGCTAAAACATCCAGACATGAGCCAGCAACATCTTTTGCCCAATGGCCTCTTCTGCCCAGCTCTGTGATTAACCTCTTCCCAACCCATTGGGAAACCCTCTGCCATGTCTGCCTTCCCAACAAAATGCATTCCAGAGGGGCTTGGTGCCCATCACACACACCAGGCAGGAAGAACAAATGCCAACACAGCTTCAGTTCCCTGCCTGCTTGCAAAAACTTGCCTCACCTGGAAAATTGGGCTGCTACAGGATATTGTTTCTGCCTTTTCATTGAGGGGTGGGGAGGGCTCATTTAATTTTGCTGAGCACCTTTACAAAAGTTGGTCAGAAAAGCGTATGGCTGTGGGAGGTCATGGTGAGGGGAAAAGAAAAGAAGACACACCATGAACAGGAATGGGTTCAGATGTGTGTGCTTAGCCTGCCGCTCTTCTATAGGCCAGATATAGGTATGAAAATGCAGCTGTAGAGACAACCTCACAATATACCTCAGCCAGACTTGATAGGAGGCACAGGGGCACAGAGATTATGGATAGGCTGTGGATGGTACAAAGAGGGTGAGTGATGCTCTATTCACATGGAAGCACCCTCTGACAACACACAGGGTGGACACAGCCAGGCTGTGGCCTTGTCTGCACTGTAACCCCCCACAGCACATTCACACAGTGCCAGGCAAGACCTCACCAAGGGGAGAGTGAACCCTCATGGGTTAATCACCCTGGCCAGTGCTAGGACTTTCCTTGTCCAGCTCGGCATGGTACCTTGCTCTGGGACAGCTGCTCTGATTGTACTGGGAGGCACCAGATGCAGGCAGCAGTGACTGTCAGCAGAGACTTCTGACAGATGCCTCCACTTTGCTTTGTGGAAAGCCCTGTATGACAGACACCATTTCTTTGGCTGGTCAGTACCACTTTGTAGTGTTAATATCCCAGGATCTTCTTTGGAAAGAGGAAAGCAGGGACTGTTGTACAAGGGTCCCTAGCAGTGACTGGGGAGTTGAGGGGCATCAGATGTGCTGCTGCTGCTGTGACCATCTAAATCAGCTTCCTTCTTATCCCTCCTTTTTAATATCCATGAGCCTGATGGGGTCTTCAGTATGATCACTTGCTGGGCAACCAATAATAAACAACTCATGGTAGGGAGGGAGAAGACTAACAAAATATTCATTGTTGCCTTCCAAGACAAAATGAAAAGTCTTCACTGTGCTTGTTCTTTGCCACATTGACACCTCAGTGGGATGGAGAGCAAATGAACCCAGGAAAACATGGCAGTTTGAACCCTAAATAAGTATTCTGTGGTGTTCAGCAGCAGCAGGTATAGTGCCATGGTGGTACTAGCACATGGTGGTACTAATTGCTCCCCCTTGTTCAGGTCTTCAAAGTCACTGCAGTTTGCAGATGGAGCACATACCAGACATTGCAAAAGTCCAGATGAATTGTCCACTGCTCAGGGAAATCCCCTAAATGACATTTCCAGCAGCTTCTCCTCACCCATCTCACCCCCACCCCACATTAATTCCTTGCCTTTTTTGAGCATTTCTTACTGACTTGAATGATGAGAGGAACTTTTTGCTCTGAATGTCCAGTATGCCCTCTTTATTTGGTTTACAGAACAAATAGGGATAGTGTGATAGAAGATATGCTCTTGACAGCCTTCTTGAAATTGATATCTTGGCAGCACAAAAGTTGAGGAATCACTGAAATGTACTTTCTTTTTTTCCATACTCTTGCTGCTGGCTCATACATATTTCTGTGATTCCCACATCCAACTCTGCAAAACATCAGGGTATAGCAGCTTGTCTTCAAGGCAGATTTGAGAGCATAAGATATTTTACCTTTAGCTTGAGTAATTTGCAGAAGTTTGAAGGTGCTGTTATTTACCTTGTTTCAGGGAGGCTTTACTATGTCAAATATTGGTAGTGAAATTTCCCCTATTGTTCACATTTCAACTTGAAGACCCTGCAGCCTGGTGGGGCTGCATTTTTATCCTACCCCATTTTTATCCTACAGGTCCTCTCTGACATGGCACTTGTGTGCTTTGTAAAGCAGGTCAGGCTTAACAGAGAATTAAAAAAAGCACAAATCCACTCTCAGTTCACTTACACTTCAGTTCAGACTCTGGCTGGAGGAGGATCTCTTCAGCTCTAGGTTTTCCTCACAGTATAAATCCCCATGACTGGATCCCATAAAACAGTCTCATAAGCTCCCGAAGAATTTGTCGGGATGCCAGGTCTGGCATGCCTAGTCCTCACAAAATGGGGTAGCTGAAAGCAGCAGAGTGAAAAGAAGCCAAGCACCTTAGTAAAAGCAAGGATTAAGGGGGGAAAAAGCCACATTAAAAAACCATTTTTTTTCAGGCCATTTGCAGATAAATGACCTCCATTCTTCTAATTAAAGAAAATGTGTAATTAGCTTAATCAGATCTGTGGGAAGAAAAGCAGTCGCTGAGTCTCAAAAGGCAGGTTCTGAGAAACTGCAGCCAACTTTTCCCGGGGCCGACTGGAGACACTACATCAGAAACAGCATGAGCCCTGCCAAAGACTTCTTCCTGTGAAAAATGATGTTTCAATTTAGGCTCCTGTATATTGTTTTCCTTAATCTCCCTCTCACTTGCTTACTCACTTGATCTCTCTTGCTCTTTGACACTCTAAATAGAGGCATGAAGAGGTATTGCCTTGTACTGATAGGGGCAATGCATCCCAATTTCCCAATGAAACAAAAATGAGTTTACCATCTCAGGTCCCCATCAGCCTTCATGTTCTTTGTGATCCTCAAATGGCACACAAGATTCAATAGCATTCAGGGGCTAGAAATTAGGACTTTTCATGAAAGGAAAATCTGACTTGTGTAATGGGGAAAGGTCTTGAAACCCTTAGTGCTTGTGGGGGTGAAGGTCCTGAAAGGCTATTGGAAATTGTGGTGAGGAAGCTGGGCTCAAAGATCAGCCTCTAAAGACAAAGTGGGAAATTGTGCAAACTGCAGGGCCAGTGCCCTTCACCCTTTGCCAGTAACCTCCTCCGGCTTAGTCTACAGACATTCAAAGAATAAAAAACAGGGAAGGAAGAAATACACACTACATTTGAATAAAAAAAAAAGCAGTTTTAAAGCATCATCTATTCAAGAAGTTTTGAAGTCCTGTGTTCTTCCTAAAAGCGGGGAAAATCCCTTTTAGCCAGGCAGAGCAAAGAGCCAGTCCTACAACAATCTTGCCAAACCCACAAATTGGGCTGCAGCTGGGCAAATGGGGACACAACTAATTACCAGAACAAATAGCTCTTTCTCTGTCCATTCCTTACCAAAGGGTATTTTCAAATTTGTTTTCAGCCATCTCCACAGCCATGTAGGCATTTTGTATTTCTCTGAATGTTGCTCCTCAGAAGCGAGAGAAGGATACAAAGTCCATCCGTCCTTCCCCCCCAGCCTCTCCCACCCCTATTTATGCAGAGGGTGGTGTTTGAATCAGGGTTTGCTGGCTCTGCTGCACTCATGCAAGAGACGAAGACCACATCAGTGGCTGTGGCTCCCATTTCATTCTCTTCTACCAGGACAATTCCTCAGTGTAGGGCCAGTAACCACCACTTGTTCACGAGGGTTTGCTCCTTGTCATGCCCACCTGCAGCTCAGCTGCTTGTTCACATGCCTCACAAGACCTGGGCTGACGCTTCATATGGGAATTTTCCCTGTTGCAGCAGTTGATAGTGGTGTGGTTTCCTTTTCCAGACATCCCTTTTCTGTCCTATGGGAGTGACCTCGACTCTTCAGAGAGTGACTGGGTTTTGTGGGGAGCACAATTCCATCTTTACATCTGTATCTGCAGGTGGAAGAATGAACTGAAGATGTGCCTGATGAAGTGCCTTCATGTGCTGGGAAAACTCTGGTTGCTCATATGCAGGCAGTAACTATCCCCAAACCCAGACATTTTTTCTGGTTCTCGGGGTATCTTTGTTTCAAACCCTTCTGTCCCAAAGGTTTTCAGTCTTTCTTACAGATATTTTATGAAAAAAAATATTTTCAAAATGTTCTTGTGATCTTTGTTGTTTGAGGTTTTTTTTTCCTTTAACAAGTAAACGCTTGGTTTTTCAGCTATGGCTTGGTTTTTGTTTTTGCTTGTTTGTTTATGATTTTCCACCCAGAGAGAAGTACAGTTCAGAAAACCAGAAGTTTCCCTGCTCTTGCCTTTGCTTTCTAGTTGACTCCTATTTTTTTTCCATTGCTGGATAAGGGGAAAAAAGTCAGGGTTAAAAATAAAGATGGGGCCCTAAAATATCTCCAAACCAACAATAGGAAACGGATGTGTTTAGTTTTTGGTTGGTTTCCAAAAATCCAAAGGAGGTAATACTTTATGTTAAAAATATTTATTAGCTCTGGTAATGAACACATTCAGATAAAAAGCCTGTTGCATGAAGTGTGAGGCAACAAATAAGCTAAACCTTGACTATTCTATGTCATGGAATGAATGTTTTGGTGCAAAACTAGAACCTCTTGGCAAGTCAGGAGGGAATAATGTGCAAGTCTGTGTCACACAGCTCCACAAGCTGCAGATGGGATGGATTCAGCTTTGCTTTCACCCCCAGGTTCACTTCAGGGAGTTTTGGTGTACATAGCAGGGGCTGCACCCAGTGCTGGCAACAGATTTCTAGCAGCCACCAGCCTGTGAGGTGGCTTGAGAGAGCAGGGTTTTCGCCTGTATCCACGGGTCCCAGAGGACCCCTGGGTATTTGCCCATTGCAGCAGGGCCAGCGGGCTTCCTGCCAGCAGCTCCAAAATGTTGCGAGCTGGAGGCTGGCCTGAATCTCTGAAAAACCCCATCACTAACATTTCTGACAAGATAAACTGCATTTTGAATGTGGAGATGACCTTGGTAATCAGAAATAAATCAGCACGATAATCAAAATTGATGGGTAAGTCAAATCTAAAAAATTTATATACTGGAGCCCTATAGAATAGCTTGGAAATCCCCATAAGTAGGGCCCTGGCTGAAATTTTGGTCCCTTTGCTGCAGTAATTTAAACTTTTCTATTTACTTTGGCGCTCCTCAATTCAATGACTTGGCCTGATCAAAATGCTTTGATATGTCCAGCAAAAATAAAAAATATAAAAGTCCAAGAGAAGGCTCTCAGTTTAGGACAACTGTGAACATGAAATTTAATCCCGGGCTTTGCAAGAGGGACTCTCTAGAACATACTGGAGGGGAAAGCAATTAATACTGCATTAATAAAAAAAGAATGGTCCTTCCTTTTCGCTTTGCTTTTCAATGTCCTGTAATTTGGGCCAAAGCAAACAGTGCTTACGCCACTACTGATGTTCGAAGTTCATGTACCACTGCCGATGCTACGTACACTAACACAGCAGTCACTGGAAAGGAAAAGCAAGTGTAACTTGTCCTGAGCGTGGACAAAAGGAGAGTTCAAAATGAAGCTGGTCCTCCCATTACTTTATTTTACTCCCTACTGTTAATTGCTTTTTCAGTACATCCTTGCTTTTGTCCTTTTGACACGCAGGCTACCATCACACTGCACAGCTACCAGAGCCGAAATTGCTCCAAGACTCATTATCCCTTAAACAATCTCGGCTCTGGAGGCGCTGCTCTGACACTCTTCTAAAACCTCATTACTGGCTACAGGGTAGTTAGTCCTGCTTCATATCCGTGCAGGGAAAGTAGAGTCAGGCCAACTCTCTGATCTACTCGAGCCTGACATGTGGCTTACTCTGCTTTTATATCAATCAAGATTTTGGCCTTGAGATCTCCACAGTCTTGGTTTGACCTAGTGTTAAAAGAAACCAAAAACACACTTCCAAATCTGTACCTCTCTTATCTGCCTTTTCTTCATCCTATCCAGACCCTACTCCATACACTTCATGTCTGCAAAGTTAACCAACATCCTGGACCACTTACAGGCCATTTGTTGCTTTCTATTATACTTGGTGCTTGAGTTTACATTTATCTGTCTTCTTAAAAACATTTGGAGAAAAGCATCACTTTTTTGTAGCACTGGTAAATATTTTTCCACTGAAACTGCGCTGAAGTAGAGTTTATTTTAGCTAACAAGGAAAGATGTTCTTCATGAAGCCTGCCAAGGATTAGTTTCTGTTTTTCCTTGTCAAAACAGGCCCAAGAGCTGCATTATTGAGGTTTCAGTGTCTGCGGTTGTCATTTTGATGCCCAATATTTCTGTTTTCTTCTAAGTGGCTGTTCAATGCTCAAGTCATATCTTCAATGCCACAAATCAACCCCACAATCTTCTTTCAAAAGCACTTTCTGCCAATTTACCACTATGGGTTCTGAGTAACGAATTTGACATGGCATAACATGGCAACTCCTTCAGAAGTTCTGTGATAGAGTCCATGTCAGTCTTCCTTGCTTGGAACAATATATATTTGAACACACTAAACAATATGGGACAGGGTTGTTATTTTCTCACTAGTCTCCTTTCAAATTTTAAAATCCCTTAGAGATATAAAGATAACAGTGCTTAACTTGGGCAGCTAACTAACAACACCACCAGTACTAAGCAGCCAGTAGAGAAGATAAACACCCAGTTAATGAGAGGCAGGACTGGGAGAAATCATAAAGAATTACAAACTGTATTTTTAGTATGTGAATTGAAGATGGAAGATTACTGAAGATCAGTTTGGAGGAGTCATATAGGGGCCCACATGTGAAGTACCAAAGGAAAGTAACTCAGTTCATTGACAAGTGTTGAAGATGGAAGCTTACTGGTTAACAGAGAAGCTGGAAAAACAGCTCAGGAAGATATTAAGGGAGGTATGGAGCCACATCAGAGAAAAAAACAGTCTTTGTTTCCACACCATGAATTGCTTCTATTCCCTGATTTCCTAACCAGAAAAGTGATGGGAGAGGTACAACTGATACCAAAGAAGGTTCCAAGCATCAATCCTATGTTATCTAAAAGCTCTCATAGCTTTTCCTTGTCAACTTGCCATGGGCAGCTCCACATAGCGCTCTCTCTCTCTCTCTCTTTCTTTCTTTCCTCTCTCTTTCTTCTGCAGGACCAGCTAACTCCTTCCTGTTCGTAGCACAACCACCTAACCCTGTCTGTCCCTTGTATGGCATCTTACCCTTTCAGTCCCTTGCACAGACACCCAACCCATCCTCCTCACAGTACAGCCAGCAACCCCAACCTCCCCTGGACCAGCTACATCACTGTTTTATAACTCCCATCCTGATTGGACATAGCTGCGAGGACAAGGCTGTTCCCAGTCTTTGGTGATTGGCACAGCTGCCAATTTATCAGGGGCAAGATTGCCTTCAGCACTATCTCTGTCCATCCTCCCACAGAAAAGACCCCATGAAACAAGTTGTGCTAGTGGGGAATGACACAGCTAGGCCATATGAGCACACTGCACCTAAGTCTGAGCCATCTGACCATCCTTCTCTGAGCATGGGGAAAGACCTTTCGGACGGTGCTTTGGGGAGAGGACAACCTCAGCAAGAGTTCTAGCTTAGGGACCATGGATCAGGAAGAAGGCAATGCTGCATCTGCTTATGCTGAAGGAGAGACAGGCTTTTGGGAAGTGTGATAGGAGAGTCAGAAGTACAAGACTTCTGCTGCTAAGTGTGGAGGATCTGATGATTATTATTGATGGCTCAGGACTTCAAGCAAACGCGTTCCTCACTGCAGTACCCGCAACTACAAATGCAGCTTATTTGGAGATGGAGTTTACAGCAATGCACACATATTAAGCAGTTCAAATCCTGGTCATGCTCAGACAGCAGTTACTGCCATAATTTTCTGGCTTTGCATTAATTCACTGAGCAGGAGCCTTGGCTTGGTTGTAGCATTTTTTCTTGTCTGAAAGATGATCTGGTTAATAGAGGACAAACACTGGAGCTTCTCTGTTCTTTCCTCTTCCCTCTTGCACACACATACACATAGATGCCAAACACACATATATACAGAATACTCACATATACACATAGAATACATATCTCTAGGCACACTAATGAATCCTCACACTCTTTTCTAGAGCCAATGTGTGTGAAGACTTGAAGGAGTTTGTTTCTCTGTCGTACTCTTTTGTGTTTTCATTTCCAATAATCCAGCATATGCCCCTAGATCATGTGGAGGGGAAATAGCTGCATCAGCTGCTTCTAGGCAAACAAAATAGACTTTTGTGGCTATAATGTAATGTTTTACTTGGAATATATGGTATTCCAGGCTCTCGAAGAAACATTCTTTCTTGGAGTTCAGGTAAATTATTATCTATCAAAATACTAAAATTATCAGCAGTAACAGCAAAGAAATTAGGCACATGCAAATAAAAACAGTCAGAAACCTGGCTCTTACCCAGAAGAGAATTGATTTCTTCTTTTTTTTAGGAGTTATGTACACTGACAGTGACACTGTCTACTCACACATGGTAACACAGCTCCAGCCCTAAGTGGCTTTCCAAACTACAGTAGGTCTTGAGGGTTTGGCTGCAGATATGTTGAGCTGGAACAATATCAGGCCAGCTCTGGTGCAAGAGGCTGCACACAAAACAAATCCCTTGCACCCATGTGGGAAATGCCAGAGGACCCAGAAAGCAGGAAGAGGTGCCAGCCATATCTGTCCCCACAGCATGACGGGGTTTACCATGCTTTTAGAGCCAGCCCATGAGCACAGCACCATGTATGTGACAGCTGGAGCTTGCCTGAGACACTCTGGCAGCCTCTTTGCTGCCATGTTACTCTAGCTAGATGGAAAAGACAAATTATATGATATTGTTCCAACTGTGCTATGCAGGAGTACCTTATACCCCAAATTTGGGCTGAAAATAAATGAACCTGGGGTACACAATCTTCTCAGCTCTAAAAGTCCAGGAATAGTCTAAAACTGTTCATGCCATCACTGGAAGTCACAGAAATGAGAGCTTTCTGATCACCTCATGCAGAGGTTTACACTGCTGCAAACAGGTGGAAACAAATGTAAAACACCTGACAGAATTGTAAAACGACTACACCAGTTGTGAGGCAACTGAGGAGCAGTACCAGGTGGTGCTGGCCAAGCTGGAGCTGGTCATAAATTTGTAACAGCAGCTGAAGAAGGCAGAGAGCTGATTTTAAAGACAGAAATTCAGAGGGACTGTCACTACTCCAGCTTTCTATGGGTGGCAAGAACTTGTCATAGTTCTTGCACACTGCTGCTCTGGAGTACGTCTTTGGTATGGTACAGAAATTATCCTAAAAGAAAATCTGCCCAGAAAACTGGAGCGTCCCTGCAGGAGAAGGCAAGGAAAGCTTGGAACAGTAAAATCTCGTTTGCTAATGAGAATTCTGAGAATTAAAAAAGAAAAAAATTAGATGGGAAAAAACCCAGAACCCCTCCATGAAACACTGATTATATGCCAGTTCACATAGCTCTCTTTGGCTACTATGTATTATTATTATTATTTCTTTTCAAGACTAATATATCCTATTCTTGACAGGCACAAAGCCAGGAGGTGGGATCTTATCCAGTATTTTCATTTTTTAGGACACAAGAGGCAATGACTGTATCAGAATATTATTTGTCTGCCCAAATCACAGTCACTGTGTGAACCTCTGCAGAGGACATTCTCGGAAAAAACTCTTTTGTCAGACAAGACTGCAAAAGAAACTCTGTCTCATTCTGGCTAAGCCAGCTCTGTTAGGACAGAATCCCTTTTCTTGGGCTAAATCTCCAGAACTAACCTACAAACTTTCACTTACAGTTTTTTACCTGAAAACCCCTCCCCACAAAACAGATTTGGTCTAGGTTATGTGAAATAGCTGAGTACTGGAATGAGTTATGTATGAAGTGGTTGACTTGGTAAGGTGCGAATCAAGAGAAGGCTGATGGAGCAGAAGTGTGGTTGAGAACATTTGATTTTCCCTCACCATATGGGAAGCATGGCTTTAACTGAATAGGCTTTTGAGCAAACAAATGTCAATTCATATGTAAAGAAGATTTGACACTCTTATATATGGGGGTGTTTCAAGAAATATGGGGAAGATCTAGGAAGACTGAGTTCAAAACTTCCATCCCAGCCATTCCATAAAGCCATAGGAACTTTCACACCAGTAATAGGAGCCTACAGAGGTCTTCATGTTCCCAACTTTGTCTTCTGGATAACATTAAAGCAGAGGCAGTCCCAGAAGGCAGGCACTATCCTTAGCCTTGTGCTTATCTGTTTGTGCACATTTTCTCCAGCACTTAGCATTACCAGATCCTGACTCATAAGACTAGCTTTGCTTTCTTATGAAGCTACCAAAGGGTCCTGGCACTAGCATGTGTGTGAGTGTCCTGATAAGGGTATGACAGCGTGTGGGAGGCCAGAGGCGGGTAATGCCACTGGTATGTTGAGTGGGGAATTAGTCTGTGTGTATGGAATGACATCTTCTTACAAAACCTCTCCAAGCCAGAGGCTGAGGAGAAAAAGTAGCAATGACAGTTCAGGATTCAGTCCACCCTAGGAAAACCTTCCATCCTCATGAATGGAGCCATTCACTGGATTCTGCTTCTCGTTTTGCTTCTGTATCTTGTTCATCTTAAAACAGAGAACTTCCTCTCAGAGGAATAACTTCTGCCGTAGCACAGTCCCGGTGATGTCAGTGGAGTTACATCAAGGCTGATGTTGATCTTCATG
This sequence comes from Anthoscopus minutus, assembly GCA_013399455.1. NCBI lineage: Eukaryota > Metazoa > Chordata > Aves > Passeriformes > Paridae > Anthoscopus > Anthoscopus minutus. Next base: position 64,481 of record VWYI01020793.1, read on the forward strand.
TCTCATTGCCAGAAGGTTTTCTGGAGTTAGACCCTGGGTAGCACAACTCTGAGAAGCATTTGCACTGCTTTGGTCTCAGCCTGTTTCCTCTGAGAGCACAGAAAAAGGATTGAAAAATTGAAGAACCCATGAAAATGTTGCAGTTGTTTCTGCACAGAAGACTTTAAAATGGAAACACATTTTAAGGAATTTTTCACACACATCCTCCCTCTCCCTCAAATTTCAATGTTCCCTTTTCTTCTCTTCTCCCTGATTTTGACATATTTCCACTGAGTGAAATAAAATGAGAAATAGCCAGGGGCCTGCTTTGACATTTTCTTCCCCACCCCATCCTTGTGTCAACCCAGGCTCCTCTCAGTTCTGTTTTTTAATTTTTTAATAGTATGGAATGGGAATGGGAGCTGTAGGTTGTGTGTACTCATTTTGCTGTAACCCACCCATTCTGCTGTTCAGCTGTTCCTTGCCACCTTTCTTATCATTCCTTCAGCATTTTTGGACCATCTGAAGCAGAAAAAAAAAAAATAAATCCCTTGCCTGCAGATTCACTCTAAATTGACAGGGAGGGGAAAATCTGGCCCAAACATCTGACATCAAGAGCTTTATGGCCTAGTCCTGCCTAATTTTAAGGGATTTTATATAGCAGAATTGGAAAGAACCAAGAGACAGTTAGAGCAAATGTTCTGAAATACCAAGAATAACAAAGCACAGGCTTAATGAGTTCCAATGTGTATGTCTGCTGTGAGTAATGATGCTTAATCCCGCTGCAAAATAATTCCTTTATATGTTCTTCTGTTTTTTAAAAAATGCATCACTGCTGCACTGGGGTCATAAAAATTACGAATATGTTTTCCCATGGCATGAAGCCATAGCATACTGTAAGGCATTGTGCTGGGCCATTATACACAGCCTGTAATCAGAAACAAATGTATTAAGTGAGATGATGTGATGTTACATGAGAAAAGTGAAAATAGAGCAGGGAAGTGTGATAGACAGTGACTTGGACCACAACATCAGCTCTGAACAGCCCCTTTCTCTTCAGAAATCAGAGGCTATGCCAAAAGAAGCTGTTTCTAGATGCTGGTCTAGAAAAAAAGAGACATAATTCTTGTAAGAGGGGGGAAATAAAACTTGTCTGAGAGCTGGGGTAGGCAAAAAAATATACTGACTTTCCTGTTCAGAAAGAGAAATACTGCCATGCTGCTGAGGGTAGTTACTCTGTACATTAGCACAGGCTTGGTAGTGGTCTCAGAAAAGCAAAGAAGTCCCTCTCTCCAATCCTCCAAACTGCAAGTTTCTTGCAGGGCTCTAAGTGCTGTCTATGATATGATGATTCCTACTGCTGAAGGAAGTGCTCTCATTTCTTTGGAGTTTATGTTTCTGAGACTTTACAGCAGTATTAATATTATCAGCTTAAAAATTAAACTTGACTCAGATTAGGAGATATAGAGCAACTCATTTGTCTCTTTGCAAATGTTTATTTCCTTAAAAAAAATCTATTTGTGACAGCTGCTTTCCTTTTCAGGAGTATACCACAACTCTTTGACATCAAAGATGGATTTTAATTTATTGGCTTAACTTTGCAGAGCACAGAGCAAAAGGTCAAGTAAAATAAGACTCCTTTAGAAAAATGATAATTGCTATTAAGAAGTGTGTGGGTCATTTGAATGCTCTGACAGTCCCTTTCCGAGCCCCTTAGAATGGGCCCTTCAAAACTCCTGAGGCTCAGCTGATCCCACCCTTTGGGAGATGTGAAGACTGGGTCATAACTGCAATGTACCTGTGAGAGCAGCCTTCATCCCAGCAGCAAAGCAAGTTATGCTCCTATCTCCCAGATAAGGGAACAACAGTGGTCCCTAAAATGAGAGATGTACCCAGAATGACTCTTCTAGCCAATGACTTCTGCTCTGCTGGCTCTCTGTGAGCTGGGATCCCCAATACACAACACACAAGGATTTTCATCTGATTCAGGCAAATGCTTTATCAGCCACAGACCCCCTGAAATGAGAGTGAGACCATGAAAACATACCATTGGAACAGGCTGCCCAGAGGAGTGGTGGAGTCACCATCCCTAGAGCTATTTATAGGTCACGTAGAAGTGGTGCTTGGAGGCATGGTTTAATAGTGGGCTTGGGAGTGCTGGGTTAACAGCTGAGCTTGAAGATTTTAGAGATGCTTTCCAACCTAAACAATTCTATAATTCTATTGTACTGTGAGGACAGTAGTTAATAAATTATCTAAAAGCAGATGGCTTGATAGTACTTCTTTCTGCATTCTCTTTTTCCTTAAAACTGTCTGGTTTTATCAACAGTGTAGAGCACAATAAGGAGTACCAAAGGACCTGGATAAATAAATCTTATCTAATAATTTACAGCCATCTCAGGAATTGTCTCAGCCTTAATCTTTAAAAAGATTTTGATTCATTGAAATCTGCAAGACAGGTGGCTGCCGCTTCTATGTTTTCTACAGGAAACATCTGCTCATTGACAGAAGGTTTGTTCTAGAATGCACAAAAAATTGATAAAATCATGAGAATTACACTCTGGGCATTGCAAAGCAGGGGTTTTCCTTCCTAATTTCTGGATCTTGGATGAGAAATTAATATCTTTGCAATGAAAGAGAAGTTTCTCAATATTTGAAGCTTCCAGACTACGCAATTCAAACATGTATTTATGAATCACATCAGTGGGCCAGGTGACTGTGTTGCAAATCCTTACGTGGCAGCGTTTTCTTCTTTTCTATCCCTGTTTCTCCTTTATGAAACAGTAGGGCTACTTTGGTCCATAAATAGGCACTGTTAGGGATTTACCATAAAGGAAATCTGAAGGACACTCTTTGCTATTTCCACGTAACTTCCCCTTTACATGAAGAAATTCTCTTAGTGAATGACCCCTCCATGCATGTAAAGCTCTTGAGACTCCTGAACACAGGAGACAAACCATATAAATCATGTTTGTTTGCTTTAATGAAATTATTGATTTATTGGTCCCAAATTCCTTAAAAACATTTTTTTTTATCCCCTGGATTCATATCAGAGAGCTCCTAACATCAGTCGAAATCACAGCTGTCATTTGCTACAGTGAAATGCAACTCAAAGGTCCTCCCAGCGCTCCCCGTTGGTGCAGAGCCTTCCCCTGCCCTCCAAGCATATCTCCTGCCCTCCAAGCATGTCCCCTGCCCTCCAAGCATATCTCTTGCCCTCCAAGCATGTCCCCTGCCAGGGCACTTTGTCCTACAGTTATTTGCTTCCCAGAATAGCTAGATTTGAGGACGAGAGCCTTCCTAATGGAGCTCGAGTGCATTTGTGGCACAATAGGTCATTTCTGGCTGACTTGCTTTCTTTTCAGCTCATGGGACAAAAAGGGACATGCTTACACCATTTGCTTACATTGGTAGGTAAAGAAAACCTTAAATGTCGCATGAGTCACTTGCACTCAATTAATTTCTGCTTGTGTTATTTATTCACATTTAAGATATGACTTTTATTCTATATGTGACCTTCAGCAATGGAACTGATAACAAGAACATTACTTTGGAAAAGTGAAAGGTTAAACATTAACCAGAAAAATAGTTCTTAGACAAACATTTTGAATGCTTTTTCCTTCATATTTGGAAGTAACTTGTCACTTCCCCTCTTAGCACCCTCCTTCCCCTTATATTACTGTTGTGCTGCTGTTCCTGATACTTGGTAGTTGCAGTAAGCACTGTACCACCAGGTGATAGCCTCCTCTTTGCTTAAAATAAATCACATGGTTCTTTGAGCTGGCTGCAAGCTCTTGCCTGACTAGCTTTGCATTAGCAATTTCTAGGCTTTCTCATTGCCCAAGAAGTGCACTACAGAGAAGCCCATCAGCTCTGTACTCCCTCTTCAACTCCTTGTTGCACATGGGGTATGGAGAAAAAGAAAAAAAATAAAGTTTGAAGAGAGGAATAGGCTGAGGGGTTGCCCAAGTTTCAAAAATACCATAGGAGTTCGAAGTGCTAATTTTAGCAGATGTCTTTTTCCTCCATGACTCACAAACTTCACTCAGGGACAATTAACAAGCTGAAATTTATGACATAGTGTGATAGGGGAGGGTATTGTGCAGCTTTGGTAATTCAAAAGTCTTCATATCAGTTAAGAAATGCGTTAAAAATGAAAAAACCAGTCTCTGCTTTCAAAGCTGAGTGCCTATTTTACCTGTGTATCACTTTATCTTTCTTATGTGGAAACACACTTGTGAGCTGTAACTCTGCTCTGAAATTGCTTCAGCTTTTCTGCTTTAAGGCAGTTGCCAGCCTCAGTCACAACAACATCAATTGTTACAAAAAATCTATATATCAATAATATTACCTCTGCTCCCCCCCATTTTTGGAAGCCCAGGACACGGGGCATGCATATATTTTACTCAGTAAAATCGCCTAATTGCCTGTTGTTTGGTTAATTTGGGTAGCAAAAATAAACCACCAAAAGTAAAGATGAATGAAACAGCTAAGATAAAACCAAGGCCAAACAAACATTGACAACAACAAACTAGGTGTCTGGAAAAGGGTAACTCCTGCTCTGGGAGACATTCTGGGTGGTCGAGGCTCTGTGTCAACCCACAGCAAGACATGGGTCCCAGGGCATGGGGCTGCTGGACTGCAGGACAGCAGAGGTGGCCACCAGCCCCCTTTCCTGCTGCCTCCCCTCTGCCCTTCTTGCTCAACTTATGCCCCCCACCATGTCTTAGGTTTGCTCAATCTGGCTTTCTCAGTTCAAACATTGGTCTACTGACAATATTTTTATCCACTCAGAACAAAAAACAGCAGCAAAAACTGTAAAAAACTGTCAGGCAATCCCATCCTCTTTATTGATCTTTATACAATGGATTAGTAAAACCCTGCTACTTGTCTATAAATCTCACTCTCTGTTCAGTCCCTCAAGACCAGTAGACAAAGTGGTGTCTTGTACCAAAGAATGACACCAGGTTAGACTATGCTGTATCTATAAGGATTTCCTTTCATCAGTTCTTATTTTGCCATATATCAGTATTTCATTAAATGTCCTCTTATTCTTTGCCATGGAAAAAGGTGAATAGAAACATTCTGGTCTTCTTATTTAGGATCATTTATTATTTTATAAGATTTTGTCTTGTCTTCCCTTGTACATGTCTATAGGTAATCTGTCCTGGGATAACAGGCTGCTCCACCGGTGTTGCTGATGCAGCCACTGCCAGAGAGCACCAGAAGCTTCTCATCATAATTTCTTTGTGCAAGATTTGCAGCCAGGGTCACAGCCTCTCAAGGCAGGCTCGGCTTAAGGCAACTGGGGCCTGAGCCTATCACAGTGAGCCTACTCCCAGCTCTCCCAGCCTGGCTTTTCCCTCTCTCTCTCTCTCTCTCTCTCAACTCCCCATGGAGACCTTCTTCCCCAGACAGATGATCCCTTCCTGTCGCCTCCCTGGGATGGACTTCTTCATTTTTCCTTAGCCAGATCCCCTGGACAGACTCTTGGTTTCTCACTGACTTGTGCTGTTGAGGTTTCTTGGCCTGAGTCCCAGGGTTCCTGCCTTAACCTATTGCTTCAAAGAGATTTGGATAAGTCTGGATAAGCTTCCAAGCCTCTGGATACTTATTCAAAGTGCAAGGCTGGGGGAAAGGGGGAGCATCCCTGAGGGAAGCCAGAGACAATCTATGTACAGTCAAAGAACTTTTTTTTTTATTAATCAGAGATACCACCCCAAATCCCTCAGCACCTGTGTGTCAAAATCTGCATTTACATTAGTGGAAAAATACACCCTGGCCTCTGCATCCTGAAGCAAAATGCCTGTGCATTTAGGCACATAGATGGGCCAGCATCTCATCAGGGTGTCTGTTGCAGCATTAAAAGCTGGGATTCCTTCTTTCAGGAGAGCTTGGGCATGTTTACATACCACTGGGTATTTTAGGGGTGACTCACTACAGAAATCTCATTTAAAAACAAGAAAGAATAGAGTTTTGAAATAAAGTGCACTGAGAAGGTATGAACACAGCAACAGATCACCAAAAAATGTGAGGCTGGCTTCTCCAGCCCACAGACGTCCTGCTGGGCTGCAGTATGAAGAGGATGGTCCTCACTGAGCACAGGAGTTGTAGGAGCTGGGCCCAAAAGGAAGCCTCTTCTGTACTATCCATCCTCCTCCTCTCTTCTGATGTTGTGGATGGACTGAGAAAGTGCCATTTGGTGCTACTTCTGCTTGTGTTTTGCATGGCTGTGGTGCTGGTCTGAAGTCACTGGCACCTGCCATGAAGCTAGGCATGTTCCCCCAAATTAGAATGAGACTGTAGGCCCTCTGGAATCAAAACTAGCATTTGCTCTTACCACAGTTGTGCCAGTCCTTCCCATTAGCCCCTCAGCATTCAAGATACATTCATTCATAGTTTAGTTTCCTGCTCCAACCATGTTCGCTTTGGGAAAACTGATCTGTATTTTCCATCTAACTGAAGCCCAGTTGTGTCATGTCCACCAAAAGAACCATCTGGCTTAAAGCAGCTTTAAGAAAACCACTATCTGATGTCAGTAAATCTCTGTCTATGCTGTAACTGCTTTAAGTCAGGAAGCAGTGGGTGTGCTCAAAACAACACATAAAGATAAAAGATTTCCAGTGCCAGGAACGTGGATGTATTTTGGAAGAAAACATGGGGGCATTCTATGCAGGAGGAGATGAAAACATGCATCAGGCTGTGGAGCCTGCCAGTGCCACAGCTCACACACGCCAGCTCTCCAGGGAAGCCATACCCTCAGATGGAGCAATGGAGGCACTGGAGGGTCCTGTCCTGGGCACACACACACAGGGGGAATGGCTGCTGCTTTATTCACTTTGTCTTGCAGCAAAGCAGTCTGTATTCCTCTGTTCTCTAGGAGCTGACAGAACACACCAGAGAGCAAACCCCAGCCCCTTCTGTTTTCCAGGGATGGAGGTTGAACAGTTCCTGGAGGTAGGAGAGGATTTGGCCATCTGACCATGTTGCACTCCCGGACTCCCATAGGGATCTACTCTCATCCTCTCCTGAGCAGAAAGGGTGTTGCCACAACCAAGCTCTTACACGTTGGTCACACTTTGACCCTGCAACAACCCTAGAAAAGCCATTACAACAAGTGATGCTGGAATAATTCCATCAAGGTCAAGGATATTTCTGTCCCTTGCCTAACGTGCAAGCTGGAAGGGAAGAGAGGTCATTGGTATCTCTTAAATGTATACCTGCTTATCAACCTGATTCTACATCTTATTGCTAGTTTTTCTTTTATTTATAGAGCAGAAAAAATTAAAACACATACTGAAAAAAGAGAAGAAAACTAATCAAGACCAAATTATTATTATTATCATTATTATTATTATTAATAATAATAATAATAATATTAATTTTTAAAACCCAAACAAATAAAAAAGTATACATTCACTGGAGCAGTAGTCTTTTCCAGGAGATATCATGAGGTACCGCACTTTTATGAAAGAGAAACTCTTGGTTTGAAACTGGTTCCTTGATTAAGAGTCATTACTTTTTCAAGCCATAATGATACGCAGGGTAGTAAGTAACCAGTTTAGAGGGTATTTTCACTGAGAATGGTAGACATATCACCTCTTTATTTTACTATGCATGCTACTTACACAGCTTCTTTCATCCCAGAGTACCCCGAAACTAGTCATATTGTAAAGTGCTTGCAACCTGAGTTCTACAGTCCATGTATTTTGTCTGCCATTAGCCTTCCTCAGACAACTTTTGCTGTTCTTCATAGTTCTTTTGAGAGGGAAGCAGAAGGCACAGAGGGCTGCAGAAGTCCTGTTACCCCTTGCCAGAATGGAAAAGACAATGGCAGAGTGCCCCAGAAAAGGGCGCTGCTTTGGCTTGGAGAGTCTGTGTCCCATGCTGTGTCACTGAGAGGTTGTATGGCATTATCAGCCTGGGGTGGCAAGTGGGAGACACTGCTTTGGGGAGATGGATGCAATGTTCCCAGGTCACCCCTTAGGACACAGCCATGACTATACACTTTCAAAAAGTGGATGGGAATGGTGATGCTTATGAGAAATCATGGGAAATCCTGTCCTCAGTAAATATATTTTTTAAAATAAATTAATTACCAGAAAAGCAGTGTTTTTGTGTAATCTTTGTACATGTTGTCTCTTACACAGGTTATAAAGGCTTTGGGCAAGAGCCTCTTGTGCTTGCTGTCTCCAACTCCATGTCCAGATATGCCTGTGAAACCAACTGCATAAAACTATAATGGATTCAGAAAGGCTGGCCCAAGACATCATGCTATACCCAGCATCTCGAGGGGAAAACTGAAAAGCAAAAAGGTCTTGGGCACAGCACCTGCTCTCTGGCCTCCCTAAAGTTATCCATTCCCTGCTGCTACACAATTGCATTTCCAAAGCCAGAGAAAATAAGTTGTGCATTTAGGGACATGTATGCAACCTAAACAATCCAGCATAATTCTTGCAAGCACAGCCATGGTAGTGACTGCTGCCAGGTGTCCAGACAGAGTAATTAACAAACCCAAGAGAACAGAGCTCATGGAAGCGAGGGCAGGCAGGATGTTAAAGACACAGAAATCAGCCTGACTAAGCCTGGCTCTTCCCTAAGAGCGAGAGCAAAGCACTGTCCCCCGGAGCCTTCTAAAGCTGAAGCTTACAATAATAATGAAATCTCCATGGGCCCAAATGAGCCTCCCACACACATCTTGGGTAGGAGCTTACCACACAAGGAGTCCTGCTGAAATTAATGGGTTGTGTGTGAACTACAAGACACTATTTGGAATAACTGAGAGTGATCTTGCAGACATTTTCCCATTGTTGTTCCCATTGTCCATTCAGTATACCTGGCTTTTAGTTTAACTGTGTCCCTTCATGAAGGACATTAAACAGAGGGAAGGACAGAGAGGGAAATATATTTTTCTGGAGAAGCACAGTGTAATCGCAGAAGCAGAAGACTTGGTGTCCAGCCTTGACCCTTCCATTGACTGCTTCTGTTATCCCATCTCGGCTCATCCCTCTGCCAAGCACAGCCTGTCAGTCGGGCATCTTGTGTGACTTCATGTCACAGTGGTGACACGGGGCTGGAGAGCATCTCCCAGGATCCCACTGCCCGTGCATCGCTCCGTGCGGGTGCAGTCTCTGAAGGGGGTAATGTGGCTGTAGCTGCGAAGGAGGCAACAGCAGTGGCCTTTTCCTGTTTGCTTTATTCTCAGGGGTTATTTCTGGGCTGGAGGGAGGCTGCACTGTGATGTCAGTGTGTAAACAGGGAGGTGAGTGTCGTCAGGGCTCGGGGGGTGGAGATGAAGGCACGTCTGGCTCCCCGGAGGGGGGGACAGGAAAAAAATCAGATAAAGAAACATAAGGGAAATGGCATTGGAGCCACAGAGGAGGCGGCGGAGGGGGGAAAAGACTGCCGTCCCCATGCAAATCGTTCGGGAAAACAGTGCACCGCCCTCCTTTAATTCCCCTGATTAAAACCGCATTAGTTTGTAGGTGTCAGGGACAGGCAGCTGTTTTCAAGGAAGCCCTGGCTCCGCCAGGTCCTTCCTCGCCGGGCAGCGGCGGCTCTATCTGGAGGTAAATGTCAGCGAGGCGCGGAGCTCGCCGGCGCTTGTCCTCCTCCTGACAGGCCCTGGCCAATGTCCTGCTGCTGAGGGTCGTGGTAATTTACGTCCCTTCTGTGTACATTAACTTATCTGCAGCAGAGCTGGCGGGGCTCTTTCAGCCAGGCTGTCTCCTCCGCAGGCTGGGAGACTTTTCCTGCCTGTGGGACCCGAAGCGGGGACCGGCTGCGCGCCCCTGCCAAGTTCCTGCACCGGACCGACAACAACAACAAGAGCCGTGGAGCCGGCGGCGCTCGCCCAGACCCCCGGCATCGCCCACGGACCGCGGGGGACCCTTGTGTCCTGCGGCCCCCTGAGCCCGGGGACAGGGAGCCAGGCGGCCGCCGAAATCCAGGCGCTGGCTTGTAAGCCCCTCCGCCCCGACTGTCCTCCCTGGTTCTATTCTGCTGTTGCTGCAACAGCTGAAATGGTTATTTATTATTTGCAGCTCCCCCGGGGCTCCTTTCCCACCCCTCCTCCCCTGCCCCCATGGAAGCAAGCAAACAGCCTTCTCATGCAGGAGGCAGATACTTCCCACTGGGCTGCAAATTTTGGTGGCCTGGCTGGCCACCAAATATCCGTGTGCTTTGCCCGGGAGGGATGGCAACAGACAGGTACGCTGCTATCAGCAGCGAGATCACTCTTTGCCTGAGGAGAACATGAAGGCACCATCTCAGTTCTCCTCTGGGCATTGCTTTTTCCCCTACAGCAGGGCATTCCCTCACATCCATGTAATTAGTTTCTCTATCGTCCCAATGTGCACAACTGAACACATTTAATCATCCAGCAGTTCCAAGGAGGTCTGCCTGATTTGGAAGTTTTGGGGACCATTGCATTCAGACTCACTTTTTGTGTGATTATTCCCTTGTGGATCACTGAGGTCTTACTGGAAACTTGAAAGGATGAAGCGGACTCTGCCTGTCTTTGAGTAGGTTAGGTGAGGTTGTCCATTATCATTATGGAACTCACAAAAATATTGAGAGCAGAAAACAGCAGTGGCAAAGACCACATTTTCCAGCAGCCTGAACCCATACCAGTTCACCCAAAAAGAGCTGATCTGCCAACCTAATTGCTAGTAGGAAAGAGAGGAAAAAAGAGCTGATATTTTTAACAGTATCAGAAAATGTGGCCCTTGGACAATCTTTCAAGGTCTTCTGAATGACCCCCATCAGGTGGTTTGCTTTACTAAATGCAAAGGGCCACTGTTGCATCAGGTTGTATCAGAAAGCCACCCATACACTTTTGAAGTGCCACAGTAATGTAAACAACCATAAGTTACCTTTCTCCTTCACAAGGACTAAATATTGTGCTCTTGGTTTGATCCTCCCACCATATGCTTTACATGTACATCTCAGCCTAGTGATGCCTGGGTGTAGCTGGCAGGTACAATAATAAGTGTGAGGAAGATGATGGCTAATGGTGTTATGTTCCCAAAGCTCTTGGTAAGGATTAAGCTACTCAGTATAATAGAATAATTTTTAAAACTTACCAGGATTATGGCTACAGGCTGCATATCTCCTTTATAGCTCTCCTTGGAAGCTGCAGGTCACCCTTTACCACGGGTGAAGCTGTGACTAGATGAACAACCTCAAATCAGGGAACAGGACCCACAACTGTAACTGTGAAATACGAGGTCTGTATTTATTGCTAAAATGGCCAAATGCCATGACTCTAAGATCCTTGTTGGGAGACACTGAAAAGGTGGCTTGTGGCTTAGCTGGTGGCTAAGAATCCACTGAGTTTTTAGGTATATCTATAACCCAAAGTCAGGCACCTACAGCATCTGTATGAGGCATGTAAATCATTAAGCATCTCATTTCTGGCTACCTCTCCTAGTCAGGAAAAATAACCAGGATAGGACTTTCATTTAAGCTCTGCACATTTAGGACTTAAGGCATGGTTTAAAAGAGAAGACCCTAAGTTCATCTAAAAGAAGAGGGCCATTTTATAAAAATAGTCCTTTTTAAGAGAGCTTTTGGGCAGTGACAACAGCCATAGAACCATGTTTGAGTTATCACTCTGGATATTTAGGTTGTTATGTTGAGGATTTCTTGTAACAAGCACTAGACCTTGGTTCTGCTTCCTTAGCCCAGCTCCATAACCACTGGGTAGGTACTCCTTTCTTCTCCTCACCTCTCTACTGAATTAGCTAAATTTTCCTCCTAATTTAGGTGGTCACTGGTTATAAAAATAAAATTGTCAAAATATTCCTAATGCTTGATGTGACATTTGTGAAATTCACTGTGATTAAGATTGTGCTGTTCGCCCCATTTTGACTGAAAGCTCACTAATCTTTTAAAAATTCTGCTTTGCTTATAGACTTTTTAAAAATATGGCTCAGTCAACACACTGAGGTTTAGCCTGCACAGGATTTTCTACACTTTATTCTAAAGGTGATAACACAAGAGATTAGGTTTTTCTGTGAAAAAGCTGACAGCTTTTTTCCATGTGTAAGACTCTCATTGTCAGAGTTTTCTGCTGAAACGACACAAACACGAATCATGAAGCACATCCCTTCCTTCAAGCACTTCCAAGTCATCGTTTGCTGTGTACACTACTGTGTTTAAATTTGTCCTTATGAGTTTTACAGATGGACAGGAACAAGGGGTGGAGGATGATGGAGACCCAGAGCCAGAACAGAAACAGAAGGAAATGACCAGCTTGGAATCTAAGCAGACATGGATATGTTTCTCTCTGGAAACCACTAGAACACATCAAAGAACAGCTTTAATCACGTACAACTGAGTTTGAGCAAGTGCTTCCTGAGTGATCCTCTCCTGAAACTCCAGAAAAGATTTCAAATTTTTTTTTCCTGATGAGTATCAAACAGTCCTTCTGCTAGTCTTTCTTAAGACAAAAATCACTGCCAAGCCATTGGCACAACATTATGCATAGAACATAACTTTACGGCCACTTGATGCAAATAATTTTTGTTAAGATAGAGGAACAGAAAAGAGCTAACAATTTTGCCTATTTGACATAGATGTTTCCATGTATTTAAATTTTACAATGAGCCTTAGAAGGAGAGCAACTAGGGTAAGTTAGAAATATATAGAAATTTATAAATCTAGGTATCTCTCTGGTCAAGATAGAGTAAGTATAAACATTACTGCAACATATGCAGTGCCAATGCTGTCTATTCTTCCAGTTAAATCAAAACTCCTGTTAGATTCTGTTTTTAGTTCTTACAGCTGTGGCTCCCAGCACATGTGATTTTATGACAATCTCAGCTTTTCCATCTTCATGTTTGCAATGGAAATCTTGAATATATGTTCCTGTGGGCTGCTGCATCAGGGTGCAGGGGAAGGCCCATTCTAACAATGCTTAAAAATATCCTGATGCTTAAGAGAATGTCACAATTTGAGGTTAGAAATATCATGATACTTAGCACCATTTTCTGTTAAATCATGGGTGTCCATTAAAGTTCATCTCCTGCCTACAGGCAGCAGCAAGGGAATAAACTGAGCATCCCACACTTTCCCTTCTCATCCTGTCTATGATGCTGGGAATATCCCTTGATCAAGTCACACACAGGATGAGATACTAGAAGACTGATTCTTACCCTTTGATTCCTTGTTTTCATTTTGCTATAAAAGACCCTTATCTTTGCAAAGCATAAGCAAGAGTTCTTCTATTGGCACACACAAAGCAGAGATCTCTTTAGCTCTGACAGGGTCTTGCCAGCTTTTCCCATCTGTCAATCTTGACCCAGATATATTTGCACAGACCTGTTGATTTTGCACACAGTACCAGTTGAAATTTGAAACTTTCCAAAAATCATACAAAGAAAGGAACATTTCTGTCTGTAGTACTTTTATGGCAAATTTCACAAACCCTTCCAACAGTGTTTGTAGTTGAAACGCTGGCAGCTGTTTTTTTGTAGTTTTCTTTTCTCTCTCTTTCTAGTGACATTGCCAAGCTGTGTTCTAATCTGGTGGGCACTGGGAAAAGGAAATAAAAAATAGTTGAAGGACTTCTGGTAAACTTGAATCTTTCTGTGTCAAGGACGTGTGCTTTGAAGCAGTCAGAAATCCAAGAGCTCTCTCCCAGTGCATGCACTTTGCCATCGAGGGGGCTATGGCATTTCTTTGAAGCAGGCTCTATTTTGATGGGCAAGACACCAGAGGATGACGTAAACCTCTAAGGATGATTACTTAGGTCCTGTGTCCGGCTTAGTCCGAAAAAAACTGCCTTGAGAAATCTCTGGAGCTGTTGCTCTTTTGTCTGACAGCAATGAAAACAAGGGAGATGTTACTGGTCACAGAGCAACTGAGTCAAATGACAGGCATTGTGCTGTAGGAAAAAGTTCCCTATGATGTTTGCTTGTCCTCAGTACAGTTAGTCCTCTGTTTCTGCTATGGAGGTCTTCAGAAAGAAGTGCCAGCTTGGGGGAGGCTATGCCAGATCTCGACCACATCATATGCAGTTTGTCTTGATCTGACACTGTGAGTTCAGGGCTCTCCCCAGGGTACTGGTGGTCCTCAGGGCTGTCACCCACCTGGGGCTGGCTGGCCAGGCCTCTGGCTGGGCTTGGCAGCTGCTAATGCACATTTGGGAATGACAGAGATGCTATATGCTTTCCCTCAGCATCTTTGGCAGCTGGATCCACATGGGCACAGAAGCCAGTGAGAGTCTGCAGTAACCCTCTGCACAAGCCCCATTGCAATGGTCTGAAGCACCTCTTGGTGCTCTTGTCCTTTTGATAATGACAAAAAGAAAGATAAGTTAAAACATTGCTGAGATTCATCATCTGTCATAAACATCTAATCTTAATCTGTCTTTTCAAGCAATAAGCCTTGATTCCTCATATAATCCTCCTACGCCTGCCCACCATTCCTGTTCCCAGAACAAAGCCCCCGAATTCCCATCAGTCTTGTGGCAGAGTACCAAGATCAAACTAATAATCTGAGAATTTTTCCACTTTCCCAAAATTGTTCACAGTGTGACAATGGCTGCACGTAGCAAAACAAAGTCATACTCATGCTAAAATGCTGGCATTAAGGTTTATTTTTCCTATTTAATTCTGTACACACTCCAATATTACATTTGTCATGGGAATATCTGAGCCTCTCACAGTGATGCATTCAGAAATATTTCCCACTTCCAACAACAGAAAATATGCAGGGTAAGGTAATATGGAAATAGACAAAGACAGATGCAATACAGAAAGTGTCACTGGTACCAACAGTGTGGAGCTGTAAGATCAGATTTTGGAGAGATCATTTAATTCCCTGCCACTGGTCAAGACCTGAAAAGTCCCTGCTTTCTGTACAGTCTTTCTTATCAATGGACCTGTTAAAGGATCTCTCACCACAACTTTTGTCCCAGAGCTTAACTGCAAGCCTTTTTAGATTCCGTGCTCAGGTCAAGAGGACATAGAGATAGTTAATAAAACCATAAACTTGATTCCAATCCTGATTGGACACCACTCAAAGGAGTAGAGGACAAATATGAAAAATCTGGAATAGCCTCAGCTGTTGAGAAAATGCAGGACCAGTTTCTGCACACGTTGATTCACTGAAGGCTTTCTGCATTGCTGTAGCCTGGCCAGGAAGTGGCATAGGAATGAATAACTGGAGCCAGACCAATGACTGTCAGAGTGGGAGAAAATATCTTGATCAGCTCCAGATAGAACTGAACATTACTCTTGCTAAACCTCTTCAATAATCCTATCTATAAGAATAAAAAAGAAAGTAAAATACATGGCACGTTACTGAGGATAGTTGTAAGGAGTATCACTTGCCATAGAGAGAAAATCAGAAATGTTAAGGAAAAGCACAGCTCCCAAGGTATGCAAAGTAGAAATGAGGCATTGTTCAGAAATGAGGCAAGTATATTGATCCAAGTTGGTTCTTTTTATTTTGGTCTTCACTAAATAGAATGGATTGTGAACAAATGCTGACTGCCATTAACTCCACTGGCATAAAACTCATTTGTCAAAAACTTTTATTACACCTTTAGTCAGGGATAAAGTAGAAAATACCAGATTGTTACCTCTTATGAAGTTAGATATTGTTAAATTGGTTTCACTTGATTAAATTCACTACCACAAATTTGGACTCAATATCAGTGATCTAAGAACTCTAGATAGATAGAAGAAGTTGTAGAGTACCAGAAAAGAGCAAATGTAGCACCGTGGCCTGTCTTCTTTATTTTCATTTTCAGAAAAATAATAGAGCATAATGCTCATGTATAGTATAGAATAGCCATATATATAGCCAGAAGATCAGAGGACAACCAAACTACTTGGGAGATAATAGCTGCACAGGAGCATTGTTTTGTCAAACAAACACGAGCTCTCTCAAACCTAACTCAGTTTTCCTCTCTAGCAGGATATGGGTCTTTGTCAGCTGATGTCACATATCTGGATGCCAGCAAGGCTTTTGATGCTGTCTCATGTGACAGTTTCCTAAGGAAATTATAAGAAAACATGAGCTCAAAAATATTATAAAGCAGGTGCTCAGCCACTTGGAAAACTTTACTTAGCAAGTAGCTGGGAACAGGTCATTGCCAGACTGCAAAGTTTCTTTGTAGTTCCACGGGGGTTCCATCTTCGATCAACATTTTTATTAAAAACTTGGAAAATATCAGAAAGGATTTCTCACTTCTTGGAAGACACTGGAAACATTAGGATCTTCAAAATTCAAAAGATCTTTATACAGTGAAGAAACAGTGTTTAAAATAACATTATCAGTAAGGACTAGAGTAAAGTACTACAGCTAGAAAGACATTTTCAGCCAAAATTCAAGTGCAGGGAAGAACTGAATAAGCAACAGTTCTTCCAAAACTGAACTAGAGAGTGTGGGGGACCACACATTAAGCATGAGTCAATTTGATGACATTAATGTAAAAACTCATCTAAATTATGGGGATTTTTAGATGGGAATATTTTACTTAAGACTAAAAGAAATCACTCCACTCTGCTCAACATCTAAAAGGCATCTGTAAAGACATTTCATAAAATGAACTTGGACAAACTGGGAAAAGTCATGAATAATCAGAGGTTTAGACAACATGACTTATAGAGAAAGAATGACAAAAATATGGGCTCGTTTAGTCCAGAGGGAAGATGTGATAATACATTTGAAATACATAAAATGCAGCTGCAAAGAGTAAAAATGAAAGTTCTTTCTGTCCATTAGATAGATAAAATGAGAAAATGTTAGCTGAAATTACAGTGTGGGATGTTTTTCAATAATAAAATTAATTGTTTTTTCAAATGGCAATGGCAGTTAAACGCTGGCACAGAAAGCCAAACTACCGTGGGCTAGTGATGATCAAGAATATTGTGTGTTCCTCTCTTGTAGTCCAATCACAAGGCTTCTTTCAGTTCAGTGGAGCCTAAGGTTCTGAGAACAATGAGGAACACAAGAGTGCCCTTAGTGCATGGGAGTGACTGACCAACTCTGGTTCATGCCTCCCACCAAGAGAAGCACGTGCTCTTCAAAAAAATTCTTCTGTCACTATTTTCTGGATCATGACAAGCTTTAGCTTTCAGCCAATAGCTCTAATCTATGTATTGCTCTCATACAGATAAAGTCACCTTGGTCACATTAACCAAACAGCAGGACTGTACGACAAGAAGGTGGATCAGAACTACCTGGGTGTTCCAAGAATTGGCACATCATCCAACTGGCAGGAAGAAATCGAATAGCAGAAGAGAGAGAGAATTGATCCTTAGGGGACTTGATAATAGCTGCTGTCTTCCAACAGCAGAAACATAGCTTTCTACATCTAGCAGTCATTGGCATCCCTTCAAGAGAGACCTGGCCATTTGTTACATTACCCTGTCCCTCTGTTAACAATCTGAAGTGAAACAGGACTATCTTCGGGTCAAGAGTGTAAAATGTTGAGTAAAGATCTAGGAGGATGAAAATGGATGGTTGTTTTCTATCTATTGACAAGGAGAGATCATCCATCAATGCCACTAAAGTGGCTTCACTTCAGTTTCCTGGCCTCAATCCAAATTGGGCCATCTCTCACACTTATTAATATCCCTACTAGATATAAATGTACAGGCCATATTTAATTTTCCCATCAGATACTGCCCTGAACAATAGGACATCTATGCCTATTGTCAACATATGCTTTGTACTTCTTCAACTCCATTGGATGGTTAGTTTTTTGTAGAGAGTAGATGTGCTAACACAGTTTCTTTCAAAAATAACACATCTCATAGTTCTATAGGGAAATCGAATTATCCTGTTGTAAATAAAGATGAACTAAATTATCCAATAAATGAATGCCAACACTGGAATCTTTGTAAGCACTCCTAGGTAATTCCTTAAAAAAAGAGAGATCCATTATGCCCTAACCTGCACTTTGTCACCAGTGTTGTTCCACTGTCAAGGTAAAGAACTGAGGAATGTCCACAGACTTGTTATGACATTAATCATATTAAAGAGGTTATGTGAACAACAACTGAAGTTAAACTGTAGCAGTCAAAGTCATAGGAAGCATTTACATTTTGGAAGACCATAAAGCAGTGTGTTTTACTTAGAAATAACAAAGATTGTGTCAATCTGTGAGGCTGGGGCTATATATACACCCTTCCTGAAAACCATCGCTATCTTGGGCAGAATTGGTCTGCACCTCTAGTGAAGAGTCAGAGAGTTCAACAAGGAACTAAAACTTGATCCTGGTACATAGTGGTATAACCTCTTCAGACTCTAATGAAGTATAAACAATCCAAACTTATCTCCTAGCTTCCACTTCTCATATGGCTACCAGAAAAATGCCGAACAAATAGTCAAGTTAAATAAATTTTAGCCTTCTTGTACAGAGATATAATGCCTCCCAAACCACTGTTTCACCACTGGGAACACTGATGGGCTGGCACGAACCACTGATTACAGACATCTTCACTGAGGAAAAAACATTTTTTTTCCTCATAGGGTTTTCACATTTCCTAGTGAGAAGTCTGAATGGTGAAGTCAAGATTCCTGTTCTAATCTTGGGTTGCTTAGTTGCTCCAGAGAGCTCAGGTTTGGACTTAGGGCAAATGAGAAATTGATCCTACGCCACCCCACCCAGACCCTGGTGACAACCAAATCCTCCCAGACTTTTAAAGCATTCAAGCCTTGTGCATAACGTAAGAATATTTTGAATATAAACCTTCCATCACTATAAACAGCAAAATCAATATCAGAATAACAGACCTCTACCTTCCATTCATAAAGGTGATCACCAAATATGATTGAAAAGTGCTTCATATATTCTACTTTGCAACAGATTTTTCAGAGATAACATTATGAAAATCAACCTGTTCATGCACTGCTTTGCAGCATCAGATGAGATCCTTGCAAACAGGAATGAATAATGTGCATATGGCTACACTTAGGCGTGCATCTGTGCAAGGCATCTGTACAAGGAAAGAAACTTTTGAAACAGGAAGATTCATCAACTTCACTACTGGCATTTGATCTAGGAAGATGCTTCCCATTACTGCAGGATTTGGCAAATTTAGGAGCAGAGTGTGATAGAATTTAATCTGCCTTGGCCTCCTGTCACCAAAGCTTAGTTCTTTTCTTTACTATACTAAATAATTTTGAATGCACAGAGCAGCAATATTCCAAAGACGATAATAACTTCCTTGGCTGTCCACTGCTCAGTAAGCACACAGTGCTGTAGGTATTGAGGTGGTGATTACAGCTGCCTTTCATCTGCAGGTCAGCCAGACCTGCTCAGTGGAGTCACTGCTCTCTGGCTCCCCAGCTTCAAGGACACTACTAACAATCTTTTTCTCTAAGACTGAGCTGGCCTACTGCCACTGTAAACACAAAATCTCACTTACATGGTTGAAAGATTAAATATCTGATTAAAATTCCTGGCTGCTAATTTGTTGAACTTGGCCATAGGGGTATATTCAATGCTACATGCTCAGGAGTAGGGAGAGAAGAGAAAGGGGGATGTTGTATTTCAGGAAACCGCAAGCAAGTCACTTCTCAGCTGAAAATCAAGGCATAGGATATGATTTGGCCACGTCCAAAGCAAGAGGTGAGCTGCCTTTGGGCAGGTTGTCCTCCTTGGAGCAGCCTCTGCAGGAGCACAGGTCCATGTAACCAAACCATGGTGTGAATTCACTGCAGTCACTTTTGAGATGTAGTGCCTGATTCTGAGATTTACATGGTTGTAAAACCTCACCAGAGGCAAAATGTAGGGTCAGTCTGTAGCTGAGACTGAATTCTACATGGGATGTCAACGGATTAGACCAAGAACTCCTCAGTCTTCATGAATGACTCAAGGTACCCCCTGAGCCCTGGTTCATGGTACCTAGGATATCACACAGGGGTCTCTGGGAGCAGACACATCAGTCTCCCTACCTAGTTTCTTCAGGATTTGTCCATATTAAAGAGACATGGACAACCCACTCCTTTGGCCAGAGTCCTTGAAAGGGCTGGGGTGTGCTCAGAAACATCAGACAAGTTCTACAGGTCATAATAAAATACATGGAATGAGTTTGGGTCTTCTCATTACAGAGCCCAGGCAACTCTGAACAAAATTATTGCTTTATTCAGAGACATCAAGCAGCTCCATCCTAATTGCAAGTCTGAACCGTTTCAAAGCTCTGGAAAAAAAATTGGAATCTTTTATAATGGGAAAAGTTAGGCAACATTAATATAGGAACTTTTGGTGCTCCTGTACTAAGTCTTTATTGTTGTGGTTTAATTTGACATGATGGTCTCAGCCTAGAGCCCCATATTATTTCCTTGGAGTTGTTCTAAAAGGACAGGAGGGTCAATCAAGCATGTTTCTCCACAGATGTTATAATTCACATAATAAGTATCAGAAAAAAACCCACAATCTACTTATAGCAAAGACTGCAAATCCCCCATCTCTTCTGCAGCCAAAATTCACTGAAGCGGATATGTTTAAACAAATACAGATTATATAAAAGCCATGGGTTTGTCCTGACAGTTCTGGTCTGTTTTGCCCATGCACCTGTGGAGACCTAGTACAGTATATGACTCCCCAACCTTCCAGCGTTATTTTTAGCATATTCT
Source organism: Anthoscopus minutus (assembly GCA_013399455.1). Classification (NCBI taxonomy): domain Eukaryota; kingdom Metazoa; phylum Chordata; class Aves; order Passeriformes; family Paridae; genus Anthoscopus; species Anthoscopus minutus. Next base: position 85,058 of record VWYI01020793.1, read on the forward strand.
TAGCAGTCATGTTCCTTTTGGACTCTCCTTTCACTGCAGCCTTTGTAGAGACTTAACATTGCAACAATTACTCATACCAACCGCATTGCCTCTTACTCTCTGCAGACGTGATTGGGCTATGTTTTTCCAAATGTATGTAAATCCCTGGCATGTGTTTTATCTCTTCAGATTCAGTACAGTGAAAATAGATCCTGAACAATCTTAGCTCAGGCTGGGCAACAACCAATTTGTCTTAATTGGCGAGTGAAAGCTCATGGCATTGCTTCTGTTCCCAGCATCAGGTTTCATTCAACAAAGTCAGTGAGACACATCCATGCACTTAGAGTTAGTAAGTATGTTTTTGCATTGGGGTCTGGTTGTTCTTCAGAGCAAATATTGACATTTCTCCCTGAACCAGCTTTCCTTAGCACATTTGTGCCAATAAATGTCACTGCTCAAATGGTAAACAAATACACAAAGGTGCAAATACAGCTGAAGCAAATTAATTCAAGCAGATACCCCCAGGCAACATTTTGCTCCACCACCAGATGGCTGCAGGCAGTGACTGGGAGGGAACACTCTGTGCAAGGTAATGGCAAGAAAATTCTAAACACTGAGGAGCGGGGAGCCCTGGGGAGCTCTTCACAGCCACTCCACCACTGGCAAGACAAGAGACTTGACCTTTCCAGGGTTCAAGCGCACAGAAAAGCTCAAATAAAATGAATAACATAGGAGACAGCTGTAGAGGCAACCAGCAAACCCTTTAGGTTTACCACCCACGATTAAATCTCTCCTGCAAATGGGAGAAAACAAGGGAAAATCCCAACAGGCAAGCTGGGGGGACTGAGCTTCTATTGCTGCCACTGCATAAAATTAATTATCATGGTCCATGAAATCCTTGTAACCTGTAAAGTCTTTTGCAGTGGCAACCCAACAGGTAGTTTCCATTGTGGTCGTCTTACAAAACTAAAAGCCTCAGTTTTGCTATGAAGGCCCCAGCAAAGCATCCTATGGCTCATATGAATATTCATCAGAAAATCTTGGAGGCTCCCATTCAAAAAAGACTTTGTTTTGTTTTTCACTGGCCTACATTCCTTCATAATATTGTTGTGTCCTGTTGTATTTATCCCAGCAGTTGCCATATTCCAGAGTGGCTGACCAGCCTGGTCTTCTATCAGTCCCAGAGATGAAAAAGATGCTGGACTGTGCTGTTTGGAGCTCTCTGCACAAGGAAGGGGAAACCTGAAGTGCAGAGGGAAAGTGGAGCGGCAGACTCAGCATCGCACTTCTGAGCGAAATATGCAACTTGATAGCCCAAAAATGTCATTGGCTGGAAGGCAGCCATTTACTTTTAAGAGTATTTAAAGTATGTTAACTACAGACTGAAAGAATATATTGTAAACACAACATAATAACTCCTCTAACAGAGGAGAGAGGTTTTTTATTTACCTACCAGAGACATTTGATTATTAGGCAAAATTGCCTTATGAAAAGAAAAGCACTCCATCACCTTGCAACCTCAAGTGCCAGCATACCACATATAACTTTAATGTGGTCTGTACCTGTTTAGAGGTCACTTAAAAGGTAACTGTTTCAAAAAATGCATTCATATAAACGTACTTTTTAATACCTTTGTATGAAATGCTGAAGTTGAGTTTTGAATGCCTGTGCTCGCGAAAGATCATGTAGTATTTTTAGCAAGATTAAATGGGGTGGTCATGGCCAAATTCCACATCTAATACTTACATTTGGCCTACTTTAATTCTCCTGAAGTTTCAAGTGTACATTGTGCTCTCCTTGGCTTTTTCTCTAATGTGTCAGCACTACCTAGATGTGACTGCATTTCAGTACCACGCTCAGTCATGGGGCTCTCCACCCTGCGCAGGTCTGCACCACTCCTTTTCCCTCTTCTGACAATTGTTGCATCCTTGTGGGCCATTTCACTGGGACCTGAACAAAACAGGCTTAGCCAGGCTTTAAGTGCAACAAGGGAGGACATTTCACCTTTATTTTTTTCAGTGTTAAGACACCCGGGAAAAAAAGTGCAATGTAAGTAGGAAGTATCATTGCTGTTAATATCAACAGCAATATTTATATGTCTATCTCTATTCCTTTTCACTTAACATTTTTGGTGATAATAGGGCCCTAATTAAAAATATAAACAGGTCTTTCACTTTTTGTTTTATACTTATCTTCCACATGTGCTTGTAATAATCTGCCTTCTTGCCAACACCATCTTGTAAATGAGATCCATATCTCAAGGGTTTATCCTGGTTAAATAAACTGAATTCAATAAAACCCATCTTCAGATATTCCACATGTGAGAGTTATTACTACACTAACATGCTACTGTTGCTTCTGTTACCTAGTGTTACAGATGCATTAACTTCTCCCCTTTGCTTGAGTTATGCTCCACTGTATATCTAAGATAAGAAAATGGAGTGCCTGGAGTCTGTTCAGTGTTATCGTATAACAAACAGTGACTTTTTTATTGAAGGAGCTCCACGAGTGATGCACGTTTTATTGAAACTAATTCAGAGGGGAAAAAAAATTTAAAGATAAATGTTGAACTAAAACCAAAATAAGTAATGATGTTATTTGCCCCTTTTTCTCTCCCCTTCCCTCCTCTTTGCTCCCAGCTCATAAGCTTTGTAATAGCGTCACACAGGGTTGCACAGCATTTCTTTGCAGTCAAAGCTCAAAGGTTACAGTGCAGTCCTATAGCTGCTCCCAGTAAAGTTAGCATCAGCATTTCCTGCCCCCTGAAATTCATTCATTTATCAACCTACTTTCTATGAGCACCTCTGCAAACCCTGCAAGCTGGATTGTGCTCAGCACAAACCTCAGAGCAAAACAAACAGTTGTATTTGAGCTCCACTGTGTTGCCTTTTTTTCTTTTTTTTCTTTTTTTCTTTTTTCTTTTTTCTGAATAACTTCTTGTAGCTGCCTAGCTTGAACTTCCTGCCTTGTTACTGCAAAATGATCTAATGTGCTGCGAGACACCAAGACTTCGGTGTGTTTTCCTGACAGCATTTCTTTCTCAAAAGCACCCCAGGCCATCTACTAATCTAAGCAAAGTTGTATATTAAAAAGTCAATGCATTCCCTCCAGAATTCTTCTGTTGTTGTTTGGAAAAGATTGTAGTGGCTGTTTTTTAATTTTGGATAAACTGGGTGCTTTTCCAAAATTAGGGTACAGACCCCCCTTAGAGCAGGATCCCAGAAGAAGAGCACGAGATAAGATACAGTCACTCTTCCTGGTTTCCTATGGCCAAGCCTCCCTTCATGTCTCTTGCTATTTGTTTTTTTAATCTCTTTTTCCCGTTGCCTTCCCAGCAAGGAATCCACTGCATTTCATCACAACCATAAGATGGAAACCTTCAGTTGAGTTTGCAGGGACACAGACAGACTAAAGGCCCAACCCTGAGATACACAGCGGTCTGGATTGGCAGAGAGAGTTTGATGTTCAGAATGAGTCCAAAGGATGACTTAGAAATACAGAACCAAGGCTCTCCCCAGATGGCCACAAGGCGATTCTTGGCCCACCAGAGAAAGAATTAGAGCAGCATTGCAAATAGTGAGGCTTCTTTTGCAACATTTATAGCAAGTGGAGGCCTCTCAGGAAAGATTTCCAGGAGCAGAGCCAAATTCAGAAACAAAAGCCAACAAAACGAAGATTTACACCTCCCTCAAGAAGATATCCAATAAGATTTCAAGGTGGTTTGAGACTTTGGCTGCTAAACTACATTTCTCAGATTTTTCTCTTTGATTTTAATGAAGTGAACTAATATGTTTGTTTGCTTAAAGGAATAATAATAATAGCACACAGAAACAAATACCAAAGGAACATCTTGTCTGAGCATCAAGGCCCATTTTCAGCATTTCATCTCCAACTAAACTCGTTTTCTGGTTTTTATTTGCCAAGGCACATCCTCATGATGGGGTCAGGGACGCTATGCTAGGAGCTGTTTAAACAGTATAGAATAAAGTTTTTTTCACAGAAAATTCACTATGTCTGCTTCTGGTAGGAGATAAAAAGGAAAAAGAAAAAAAGGAAAAAGAATGAGAGAAACTGGAACTGCTGCAACATTAAAGTAAAATGTGCTGCTATAAATCATACCTGAGACCCAGATGAACATACTGTGCAGAAAAAAAATTATTGCCATGCTCTCGTAGTGTGGTTATCTTAGAGAGTTTTTCTTTCCTTGAGCCTTTTTCTCCAAGAGATCTCCTCTTTGTCTTTTTTGCGCCTTCGGCTACCTTTTCATTGCCTGTTGGCTTGGGGTGCCTCAGCTACACCTTATTTCATTCACTGGTCACAGGAGGAAGTGGAAGATTCAATGAATGACTGAATAAGTATTAATCAGGTAAAAAAAAACCTTTTTTGCTTGTAGGATTCCTTCTTATCTTAAGTAAATACTAAACCCAATGTCAGAAAGACAAGTTTCACACCTCTGAAATATAAAGAAAAGGATATGACAATGTCTTTTTTCTTGAGACTTCATTTATTAAATATGAAATTACCTCAGGCCTCTGTTTCTTGCACTTATAACCTTGGTAAATGAATATTACATGATCAGAAAATGTTAACTAATGGTTCTGTAAACAGAAAAGGCTTCCTACATATAGACCTTAAGTGATATTGCTTTGAAGCATTGTTTCAAGCCATATATTTCCGTCAAAATTTAGAAGCTTTTAAGTGGAAATATCACACTGGGAATTTTTATAGCCTGTTGTTAGAGGAGAAGCTGAGACCTGAGTGTCATTCCTGTACTGTGCCACAGCTATCCTCTGAGATGCTGTGCTGAGTTCTAGAGTAACTGGACTTCAGAGTAACAGGGTTTCAGACCAATGGCTAGGACTAAGAAAGAAAATTATCAGAAGACATTGTACTAAAAAACATCTTTTTTTTTGAAGTTGGTACTTGACAGATTGGTTGGATGTGAGGTCTCAAGCTGAGAGGAGCAATGATCAGTCTGTCTCTGTTTCCCCTTGCCCCGTTGCCAAGGCCTGTTTAGACTTTGGCTCCAGGTGTCCCTTGGAGGTCTCTTTTCCATGCTTAAAAGCCCTGCTCACACACTCATGGCATGTGTGGAAACCTCTTCCACCCTTCAGCTGCCTTCACCACCTTGCTGGGACCTGCTTCTCTTTTGCTGCAGAGGTGGAGGGAGGATTCAGACCTGCATACTGCTCCATGTTCATGGACACCATGGATCTATACAGTGGTCGCACCATGATAGACACTGCTTTGTTCTGCATATTTTTCCTAATGCTCCCTAACATCTGATTTGCTTTTTTGAGTGCTAGTGAGCCCAGGGCTGACTTTTTCATGTAGCTATTTTAACGCCAAGATGTTTTTCACAAGTGATAACAACTTGGTCCTTGGCACTTTACGTTTAATTTCCGATAATTTTCTCCCAGGAGTATCACCTGATGTTTATTTACGTGGAGTTTCATCCATCAGTCTTGTAAAACCCTGTGCAACTGTTCACAGCCAGCCATCATCTTGCTATCTTGAATAATCTAAAAATGTCTCTGGTGTTATCTCACTACTAAACTCCTTTACAGATCCCATATAAATATTTTGATCAAGGGTTTTATCACAGATCTTCTGGAACTCCACTGATAACTACCTGCCATGAAAATAGACCATGTTTTCTAGTCTTTTCTTCCTGTCTTCTAAGCAATTATTTATGCATACAAGGACTATCTATGCCATGTTCTTTCAGTTTCTCTAGGAGTGACCTCTGTGGTCTCATAGAAGATTTTTAAGAAATCAATAGACTGAATCAGTGGAATATCCCTGCATATTTTATGAGTCTTTCAGAGAAATAACATTTTGTAAATAAGGTTTTAATAGAATTTCAGCATAGACTTCCCTTTACAAACATCATGTTGGCTTTTGTACAGTACAGCATATTTACACATATTTATTATTTAATGGCCATCATTATTGTTTCTATTACGTTGCCTAAGCATAGGCATCAAGATTACTGGCCTGTAGTTCCCCTGAAATTCCCTTGAACAAAGTTCTTCTTTTAGGTAGCACAATTAAAAATTTGGTGTTAGTTTGCCAACTACCAGTCTTCAGTAACCAGGCAAGCTTTCAGTGTGCATTTAAACACTGCAGTTCAGTTATTTGATGCTTGGATTCCTCCACAGCCATTGGGTAATACCATCTGGTCCTGACATTGGCATTGTTCATTGTGCATATGGAGCCCATAACCTCTTCCACCAGCACTTAGAGACAGGTCCTCTGATGAGTCCCTCGTAAATTAAGATCCCATTGTGGGAACCTCCCCAGATCTTTCCACACATTCTTTTTCAGATGAAATCTTGCATTCCTGATCTTATATAATATAATACACTTATGCAACACTTCTAATGGAAAAGGGTCCTAAATTTTGTTTAAAAACTTGCAAAACCATCATTTCCATTGTGGCTTAAAAGAAAGAAGGGGCAAAAAAGTAATTCCCAAAGTCATCTACTTACTGAAAGAGCTGCTGCTACAGTGAATCTAGATAAGAAAAAAAAAATGGTATGTGTAGTGATTTAGTTTTAAATATATGTCATGGTCCAAGAACTGCCTGTACTGTATGCAGTCTGTAGGATCAGACAGCCTAGTACACAGGGTTTTGAAACTGACAAAACCATTGTGATTTAAAAGCTAGCATAATTTACTTCTCTACTTGTATTTGTTCAAATTATACCCCTCCATGGATCTGGACTGTGACAACAATTAAACTGATGCTCTTCCATGGAAATGCCAAGAAAACCCCACCCTCAAAGAAAAAAAAAATTAAAATAGGATTGTAGGCTTTACCAAACAAGTGTAGAAATGATCTTGTTTGGAGCAGACAGAAGGAAAGAAGACAGTAAGTGTCAGACAACTCATGGTCACTTACAGAAAAGTTTCTGAATTGCTCATGGCAAGACAGCATGCAAAGAGTGTGAATCATAAAAAAGATCTAACACAGCTTCTAAGTGCAAAAATATTGAGATGTTTTTCATTGTTAAAACACACGAAGTCACAGAAAACAAGAGGATGCCTGCTAAGGAAGCAAGAAATTTATACCAAAACTCTACCATGCTCGCTTCAGGAGGTGAATTGATTTTAAACAGTTATTCTTTGGAGGAATATTTTGTGCTGAGTGGTTCATGAGCTTTTGTGTACATGCTGTAAGATTTGTGCACAAAGAAATAGTGAAAATGAGATTGTGATTTCCCAAGATTCACTCAGAGCTAAAATCACATAACTGTAGGACAAAAGCTTCTGTGTGTTGCCAACACCAAATGCTGCCAATCATATTGCTTTTTTTCAAACAATATAAAAATTAATTTTTTGATAAAAAGAACAGATTTTAGTTTGTGGCCAATGACTCTCTGCCTTTGTAATGTCAAATGTTTCAAATAGCTGTTGCTCACTGAACAGATAGGGGAAATAATCTGTCGTCTGCTGGACTGCTTTCAATGAGGCACTGAGACTGCATTAAAATATCCCATACAAGCAGAAAACATGCTATGATCACAAAGGTCCTTGGCTTCATATCACTGTTTGCACTGATAATGCCTATGATAACTCTGTAAGATACTTCTCTAGCTATCAAGTAGTGAAAAATGAAAAGGATTATCGACTTGCAGAGAGCCGGTGAGCTTATGTGCTGCAAAATACAGTAATGTATCGTTTAGATAAGTTACTATTTGGTCTGGAAAATTGTGAAACATTGTATTTCAACACTTTTCCTCTCCTGCCAAAAGAACTTCAGAATCACAGAAGACAGTTTATTTTGAACATATGGAAAAGATGAGGAATGTTCTCCCAGAGATAACCATCTTTATAACCTGCAGTTGAAAGGATCTTCTTGTCCAGCTATTGAGCACTGCTTTTGTATATCAGGTGAGCATTTCCCACCTGCACTTTTAAATATTTGGAGGGAATGGAGAGATATATAAGTGACTGAATACCTCTTCCATGTCTCAGGCAAAACAGTCTTAAATGCTTTTATGACAGGCTTAAAACTGGAACAATCTGATTTTTGATATGCTAAAGTTTATGGCATAGAACAAGGCAAACTACAACAACTGATGGTAAATTACTTGTTCATAAATATAATCTTCACCTGATATCATAGCAAAGAAGGAAAAATGGAAAATAATTTCATTCATGGTAGTACTTCATCTTTAAAATGCCTGACTTTACTCTCCACCTTCTAGAAATTTCTCTAGCTTTATCTAGACTTGATTGTTTGGAAATGATGCTTATTTTTCAGGAAACGGCAGGCATTGATAAAGGGATAATACTTGACAAGAGGCTGGGTACTGACTATTTTAATGAGAAATACTTTGTACATTCACAAGTATGTGTGCACATACTCTAGAGAGCTGTGCATGAAGAAATGGCAAAATGTTCAAGTTTAACTTATTATCACTACTTGGTTTCTTAAAACTTACAGTTTATTACACTATTCACACCTCAAATTCAACAGAGACAAGAATTTTTTTCTCTGTCAACAGACTAAGAGAGAGCCTGTTGAATATGTGCTTTTAGCCAAAATTTAAGGTTAAAATTAACAGTTGTAAAAATTTTACAGTTGTATAGATAAAGAATTTTTCTGATTGATTTAGATTTTAACTAATAACTAAGCCATATGGAACATTTTAAACATATTTAACAGCATTTTAAATAACTTATTACAGCTTTATGATGACCATGATGAATCATTGTGGGGTGTACTACCCCAGTGCTATTTGTGTCAGCTATAAATACAGGTAGAGCTACCTGGTGTTCTATGGAGACTGCAAAAAACATCCTGCAAAGGTGAATAAAGGCAGTTTTTCCACCTGGAGGTCAATGACATTGCAAGCTGACTGCTAGTGATACCCAACTGAGGTGTTGTAAAACTTGGCTGGTGACATCTGTGTGACCTGATGCCAGATATACACCTGGCACCAAGGTGCTCTGTGAAAGCCTCCCCAGGGGCTGTGCCCACACAGCACAATAGCTCAAACATCTTCCTGGTGAAACATCCTGGTTGGACACTCCAGGTGTGAGGAGCAGGATCCACAAAGGATCCTGTTAGCTAAGCAAGGAATGGCTCCATGTGCTCCATCGTGCCCAGTGTGAATGTAAGGTCTGGCAAGGCATTGCCCCATGCCACAGTATTTCAGTTTCTTTGTTTTTCACAAAGATCTGCAGACCCCTACATTGCTATAGAAATAATATGCATTTTAATTTGCCAAGGACAAATCAAGTGTTTTAATTTCTAATGTAAGATAAGAAAATAAACATGAGCTGCTGGGGAGTTCAGTAAACTTGCTCATGAACTGGAGGGGTAGAGCAGAGTAGGGGCAGGAATATGTGGAAAACTTCCATTCAGTGAGAATTGGATAGAAAAACAAATAAAAATTTACACTGCACATGAAAAATCTTGGAAACAATTCTGAAAATACCCAGCTATTGCTATAAAAACCAGGAATATGTCCTGACTCACAAAATTGTATTTTTGCCAAAAAGCTCCAGCTATCAAACTACAATAATTCTGATTCCTACTTTCACTCCATCTTCAGGCTCTCATAGCAATTTTTATATATAAAGCCCAGTGCTGAGAAGAAATCTGGTTGACAGTGCTGTGGCAGTGATAGGTTTTAGAAGGAAATGCATATTTTTATGCTCTTACAGGGATTGTGATGCAAGAGCACAGGCTGGGTCACAACATATTAGAAAGACATTTATTGCTTTGGCAAGTTTTCCCTCTTTTTTGGCAATTCACAAGAGCTATAGAACTCTTCAAGAGAAACAAATTTTTCTTTTCAATCTTGATTCTTCTCAATATTTCAAGAACTCAGAATTATCTGGGGACCTCTTCAGCAACCATATCTATAACACCCACTTCTCTGGCTCCTGGGGCTGTGAACTGTATATTCAACAAGTGAGCAAGCCAGATCTGAGGGAAAAGGATACTTCAGATCATGAAATCATAAAATACCTTGGGTTGGGAAGACTTTCAGATATATCTCTTTCTCCATGGGCCAGGACCATCTTTCACTGGCTCCAGTTGCTCAAAGCCCCATTGAACCTGACTTTAAATGGTGATGGGACATTGACAGCTTCTCTGGGAGACACATTTGAGTGTCTCACCACCCTCATAATAAAAAATCTCTCCCTTATACCCCACCTAAACCTACCATCTTTCAGTTTAAAAATGTTGCCCCTTGTCCTGTTACTGAGGGTCCTGATAATTAGTTTGTCCCTGTCTTTCTTACAAACCCCCTTTAAGTACTGAACGACTGCTCTAAGGTCTCACCAAAGCCTTCTCCTCTCCAGGTGAACAACCCAATTGTCTCGGCCTCTCTTCAAAGGAGAGGAGCTCCCTCTGATCATCTTCATTGTCTTCATCTGGACCCACTCAAGAGATCCATGCCTTTCCTGTATGATGGACCTCAGAGCTGGATGCAGCGCTCCAGCTGGAGTCTCACCAGAGCAGAGCAGAACAGAGGTGCAGAATCTCCTCCTTTGACCTCTCGGTCATGCTGCAGCCCAGGGTGTGTCTGCCCTGCTGTGTTCTGAGTGCATACTTCTGGATTGTGTCCAGTGTTTCACCCACCAGCATCTCCAGGGCTACTCTCAAATCATTTTTCTAATTAATTAACTAATGAATCAGTCAATCAATTAATCAATCAATCAACCTTTTAATAAATGAATACTTGCTACTACCTAAATCCTTTTTTTCTCAGAAGGAAGTTCCTGTGTAAGACACCCAGCTGTGGCACTGTTACTAGCCTAAGTGTAAATCCAATTTTGCTTAACTAACAGCTACCAGTCAGAGCAAAGGTGCATCCCTCATTTTTTGTTCATGCTGGTCGCAAATAACTCTGTGTCATTCAGTGGACCCATGGGACCACGATGTCAGAGGAACAGGAGGATCAGCATAAGCCCCTTTGACTTCCATTGTAGCACTTCTGAGATAAATTGCTGGGCTCTCAGAGGTAAACCTGGTGTTTTGATATCTGGTACAAGTAATGGTTAAACAACAAGCCTGTTTCACTGTGAGCAGGCCAAAAATGATTAATGGTTTGCATTGCCTCAGGACTGTTGAGCCCATCAAACGAAACAGGCGTGCAGAGCCTCCATTTTCTTGCGCATTTCAGGAACATGGTGGCATGATCAAAAGACTAAGACTTCCAGAAACAGGAAGCAGTGATCTGTTAACTAATAAATTCTAGGGGCAGCTAAAAGTGTGAGGATGTAAATTCCTCTGGAAGTGCCTTTTCATGACATTGCAGTATTGTCTGATCCTATCTGTGGGTGTCTGCAGTGTGAGTGCCGTTCAGGAAGCAAGAGTGATCTTTAAAAGCCTCTTCTGACCATTCCTGTTGTATAGTGCCCAGAAGAAACTAGGGCATGAACATAAAGGTTTTGTTTTCTTGGAGCAATCATCCTGAGAAAAGCAACAATGTTATTTATTTGGACCATATTTGATCATATTATTTTGTGAACTTTCATTAGTTCTGATTCAGGGGGCAATGCATAACTAAATTTTTACAACTGGACCAGATTGGTTTACAATTTGGGAAACAGATGCTCTAAAATACTTTCTCTAACCACACATAAAAAAAAGGGCAAAAGGAGAAAGGAGGTCATTGTCTATCTTGTTTTTCAGATTTTCTATGCATTTTTTATCAGTCACCAGACATATAAATGCATCTAAAGGATGCAGAAGTGCATCATTACAAAAAGGCATAATCACAGGGCTACCTGCCTTGGCCATTAGGTATAAATCATACTAATCATACCTCCTCCTCCATGTAGTGACAGAGCAGAAATTGTTTCTCAGTTTTTGATAAAATGGCACACATTCCCCCTAACACTAAACCTCATTCTCACATTTCTTTGATTTGGTATGAGTCTCCATCTAAGGTCTCACAGAAGATGACTGATTTAAGACAGCTCAAAAACATTCATAAGAAGTAGCTCTATACTATGTAGCACAGGGACACTGACCTCCCAAATTAACGCTGTAACCCCAATTCAAATGCTTGGTGACACCACCAAGAGCAGCCATGCAAAACTGTGGGAGATAAGCACGGCTAGCTGCATTTGCTGCTCAGAACATTTCTCAGGACTAGACTGGTTTTGGCTGAGAAAATGCAGGTCTGACTTAAGGCTCTTGCAAAAGGCAGCACCAGAGCACCATAGTCCCTCTGAGTGACATGCCAGACCAGTTACTTGTTCAGTTCTGAGTCAGAAAAAAGTAGCAGCCACGTCTTGAGTAATCAACCCCACATCCTGAGAGATGTAATTGTATAAATCCTCTGAGATTTCCCAAGAGCTTTTTTTCTCACTTTTCAGATGTGATATGTCCCTACCTGAGGAGTGGTGTATCTAGGCCTGGTGGCAGGCGGCCTGCAGGCAAGGGGATGAAGATTGGCAAGTGCACAAGGACTTGCACACATCCTGCACCAGCATCCGTAGGCTATCGTAGCTTCTGCCTTGCCCCCAGCCTGGGCAGCAAATCTCATTTCCTCAGTGGGAGCCCAGTGGTAAGCCAGGAGAGGCAGGTGAAGTGCCTGAAATCTCCTACAGATGGGATTGCAGATGCTTGAAGGAGAACGTAAAGTTTCTTTTTGCTTTACTGAGTCCTGAGGTATCAGAGTGGGCATGCTCTGAAGCTGGGATATTTAGCTGTGAAAGAGGTGAGACCCAGCATGACTCAGGGGGAAAGGAGGTCTGAGGAGACACAATTTGCTACAGGGATGGGATGGATTGTGGCACCTTCCTCTTGGCTGGATTACCTTCTTTGCCCTTACTGGATTTCTGGGGAGTGGTTTGTTTTGTTTTGTTTTGTTTTGGGGTTTTCAGTGTTTAGTTGGGGTTTCTTTCTGGTAGATAAAAAGAGCAGGTGTCACTGTCATATTCATGCCAAACCACTTCTTCAGCTCATCGTAAAAGGGAATTTCATGTACCAGGGGGAGACCTCATCATAGTTTTCAACATCTGCATGAGGGAAAGCGGAGGGTTGGGTACCGATCTCTTCACTCTTGTGACCAGTGACAGAACTTGAAGAAATGACGTGGAGCAGAGTCAGAGGAGTCATTCTTCACCCAGATGGTGGTTGAGCACTGAACAGGCTCCCCAGAGCCTGTTGTCCCAGCACCAAAACTGACAGAGTTCCAGAAGCATTTGGACAACACTCTCAGGCACACGTGTGATTTTTGAGGTGTACTGTGCAAGGATGGCACTTGGACTCTGAAATCCTGATGGGTCCCTTCTAGCTCTCCAGCTCAGCATATTCTATGATTCTATTATTCCATGATAAATAAACAGGTTCTTCATTTTTATCTTTCAGAATACAGGAGCATTTTTTTAGCTTTATATGGAAAAACTATAATGCAATGATAAAAAACCTAAATAATTAAAGAAACTTGCCATAAACAGTCTGTAGCCTTGTCCAGCAGTATGAATTAAAGACCTCACAGGAAAGAAAACAAGCTTGGTTATACAGAAAGAATAGAAAAGCCTAGAAATAATCTCTCTACAATTTTGAACTACACATTTGTTATATGATCTATTAATTGGGGATTTTCAAGATTTTTAGCTTCCAAAAGTCTCTACAGTTTCTGCAGTCACAATCAAATTCTGTTTTAAGAAATAACGAACTATGAGACAACAATAAAACAGATGTATTTCTTTGTTTAGTACACAAATATTAACTTCTTGAAACATAAGATGAATTTATTTTCCTGTGGACATTTTAGATGGTAGCATAATGATTATTATATTTTTAATTGTATAAATAAATACAATAAAAATATAATTATCATTATGGTACCATCTAAAATGTCCCAAGATTGAAACCATCTCATCACCTCTACAGCTGCTTTACTAATTCTCTGTGTTCTTTACAGAGGAGAGGATGAACTGGCTATGTGAGAAACACTGAGGCACCACAAATAGATAAGAAAGATTTCCAAGGAAAAGGAGACAGGACGATACCCAAGCATTGTTACAGGTTTGGTGCTGTCTGTACACTTTGTCATAGTTTCTCCCACTGCAAAGCTGTACCTGCCCTCACTGACCACAAGAGACATTACTCAGGAGGATTAGACATGACAAGCACATGAGCACTTCCCTCTCTCTCAGGGATGCTGCTCTGACAGCTCTCCCTCCCATTTCAGTCTCACTGCCAGCAGCATTTCCATGAGAAAATGCTAGTTTGGCCAACTGCATCAATTCCACCAGAAACACAGAGAGAAGCCACGGTGGGTGTCCAGCCCCTCCAGCACGCAGCCTGCCTGCCTCCCTGCAGTCCCAGTGCCAGACAAGTTCCTGGACTCCAGAGTGCTTTTAAATTTCAGTTTCTCAGGAAATGCTGGGTTACTGAGTTAAAATTTAAAAAGGAATCTTTCTCCTGCATTATTATTTCTAACTGTTGCATTTGGGGTGTTTAATTTTTTAGAAAAGCAAGACCTGAGCTGGTAGTACCCATAGACACTTGACAGACAACAAGAATTTCAATATTGTTACAGTGGCAAGACCAGTGATAATTCTTTAAATCACCAGTTGACTGTTACTTGAGAACCATTGTATCATAGAATTCTTTAGGCTGAAAAGATCTCTATGATCTCTCTAAGAGTCCATAGGTACAAAACAAGGTGTACAACAGGCTGTATATTTAAAAAAGACATGCTGTTTATTGTAAGAGAAATGAATCTATTCAGATTTACTGTTTTGAGAATGTTCTCAACCATCCTGTGATGTGTAGAGGATTCTCCTGTGAGTCTGCTTCCAAATTAAACTTACTAAACTGAAAATTGAGTTCCTTCCGCACTTACACTACGGATTCTTTTGGTTTTCTTAATTCCATTGGCTGCTACGTTATAGTCTCAAACAGCATCTCCCAACTGCCTCGCTGAGAGAGACTAACTGAATTTATTATATAATCTCATCTCCCTTTCCAAAAAATTCAAAATCAGTCTCAAAGAGCAGTCCTCTGAACTTGGCAGACACTCGTGTGGGAAAGTCTTTAAACAAAAACAAAATTGTTTATGTGCTGGGAGAAGGAACTCCACAAGAACATAACATGCGCTGTGAGCCAACACTGCCCTCAGCAGCAGAGCTGGGGTGGCTCCCACAGTGCAGTGTCAAGCTGCTGCACCAGCTGCCCCCTCCACAGCCACCCCCCAGCTCCTGTTGGGCACACAGGAACTGCTTTTGCATCAGGGAAGAGGCAGACTGGGCAAAACAGGCAGCCAAGAATGCCTGAAGGGTGAAATGGTTCCACATGAAGTCACTTCGAATTTGTAGACTTGGAGGACATTTATATAAGACTTTTGTTTTTCCTCAGAATTTATTTAAATTTGTAGCACCATTGGCTTCCCACTAGGTTTAATCACAAACCTTGGGTATTTTCTTACTTGCAGTCTAATCCTGGTTCCGACAGGACACACAGTCAGATTTTCTGGATGGAAAAAAGCCTATACTTACTCAGGGTGCCATCACAAGGAGAATCCCCCTGTCAATTCTGACAAAAGTGGCGTTTAAGGCCTTTCAAAGTGTGTCTGTATCATCTGCTACACTGAATGAGTTAGTCCTAGAGATTTTGATTATGGGTATGTCCCAAATATGCACATTTTTACCTCTTCTGGAGAGAAAATTAAAGAAGTGTGCACTTGTGACATGGCTGAGAAAAGACGACCATGTCCTGTGCTAGAAAGTAAACCTTTTGTGAAACCCCAGTCACCAGGTACCTGCTGATGAGCTGTAGCACAGACCACCAACACAGGAACCATGCACATTCCTGATCAGTGAGGTAAACAGAAGAGCTGCCCCAAGTAGTTTTGCTTACTTGAAACAGAGGAATTAGGTTAGCAGGCAGTGAGGGATTTGCTAGATGCATGAGGACTGTTCTTGCAGGCAGGTGTCAAAAGACACTGCAGTTTCAGGACTGTGCAGCTATCTCAGGTACACAGATGCCGCAGCAGTCGCTGCTGTGACTGCAGGGTACAGATAGCCTCTCCCCCACAGGTTAGGTTTCCTAGCTGGTTCACAACAGTAGAGGCATAACTTCTGAGTGATGTGATGTTAAGAGCTTTATAAGAGGAAGAATTCCATGAATCTAAAGCTAAATGGTCTAAACAGTCAAAATTTTTATCCCAAGGGACAACAGCTGAACATTTTCCAAAGAAGCCATATCTTCTTTAAGTAGATTTTGCTCCAGTCTCGACTGGTCTTCAGTCGTGAGAGAAGCTGATCTCCTCAAAATGCTGTGCCATCCTGAAGCACGGGTTTGTGTGGCAAAGGACCTGCATGTGGCTGGTCCTTCAAGGCTGTGGCACACAACGAGCCCATTAATATTTCAGTGAGAAAACACAGAACTTTATTGTGAACAAAATACAGGTGTCCTCCAAATCTAGCTATCCATCAACACATTTGTCATAAGGAATGCAAAGGCAGTTCCCTAAATATGAATCGTATCTGTCAGAAACAAAAGTGGAACTGATAAGCAGTAGAAGGTATGAAAAAAGAGAAAGCACTTGCCTGGAAAAAAAAAACAGCAATGTCCAGAAAGTCCATTTCATCTGTTGCCCAAACAACCATACAACCATAACTTCAGATGCTCTGAACATGACACAGAGGAGTGGACACAGCCAGGCTGCCTTGACAGAAACTTAAAATATCCATTTGTCCAAGCCTCTCACAATCATCACTTGTCACACACAGATACTCTTCAGATTGCCTCTGCACGAGTGCTCCAGAACCATAATCTCACAGGAGGCCAACACCTGTATGTGCTAAGATCCATTGGACAGGATCACCTGAGGATGGTACCTCCACAAGGAAGGAGATAATGAATGAATGAATGAAGTTGATGCATGAGACTGCCACAGAAAAAAGGCCCAGAGACACCTTGTGTATTCAACTGATGAAAGTACAGAACCTGGAAACTAAGGGGTTGGATGGAAATCACAGAGCACCTTGAAGTCACGGTTTTGTGGAGAGCTGTGCCAAAGATTGTGTCATTATGGAGCCCTTATCCCAAGGTGCTGCCTTGCACCATGGTGCATGTTTAGTTTGTGTTCAAGTCAGAGTAAAGCATATCTAGTTTCCCACTAGATACCCTTGCTTACCTTCCTTTGGCTGCTAAACACCCTGACCTGTGGGTTTCGTGCAATCACACTCCCAACACACTTCACAGCTATGGGAGAAGCATGGCTGAGACCATGGGCTGTGCCAAGAATAGAAGGAGAAAAAAAGTTCCATTCCTGTGGAGCGAGGGGAAACCCAGCAAAGGGATTACGAGGGTGTGAGTCACTGTGTGCCTCCTGCATGACTCTGGGGACAAGGCGGCCTCTTGTTCCGGGGCTGGGGCAAAGTCACAGCTTCGCCTGTTATTATTGTTAGTCACAACCCCAGCTATACAAAGTCCAGCAGAAACCACACTTGCAAATGCCTCAACCTGAAATGTAAAATAAACACTAGGAAAATAGCTGCTACTTGTTTTTCTCTAAACATACCCTCAAGGCCAGATCCGCTTCCACTGAAGTCAAGTCCAGTTTTGCAACCAGCAGCAGGGACAGTGAGATCCAGCCCTTTATTTGGAAAGATGTTAATAATCAAATTGCAGTTTTAATTTGTCACCAAGGCAGGGGTGTGATAAGACATTTTGGTTGCTGCTATAAGTAGCTCTGAGAATTTTCAGAGACTGTTGTAGGTGCTAAAGACTGTGACATCCTGGCATGGCAAGGAAGGGATTCTGTGACTCTGGCATATGTCCTTGCTACAGGGAGGTGAAGAAATCTCTCTGGTGCCCCTCTGAGCACCAAGGACAGGCATAACTGGGTCTGTGAAGCTGCAAGAGGAGTGGGCATAGAAAAACAGGAAGGTTGAAAGCTGTAGGTCAGCTTTGTTCTGTGATTTTATCAATATTTTCAGTGATTCATCTGTGACTTTTTCCCTTCTGAGATTTTTATGATGTATTCACTTCCTTCATTACCATATAAAGAGGGGGAATTTCAGCAGGAAAGGTGGAAAAGTGCTAAATTAAGGCAGCTAGAAACACATAAATGTTTTTAGCTTTAGCAAACTTTTGGGTCAAATCCTCCCACACTCATGGACTTTCCCAATGTCATGGACTTCATTTCATGGTGATATATGCTGGATTGTTTTGGCAGAATGGGTGATACTGGCTCCAGATGGTCACTTCCCAAGAACTGTGTTTCTGTGATAAACACACTTTAACTGCACCATTTCATCCACTATGTATCCAGCTTAGTTCTAACTGCTGTGGAGTCACAGCTGGAGCATTTTGAGTTGTTACTGGACCCCACCTGGGAAGCAGGGCCAGAGGAAGAGATGAGAGGGAGAAAGGGACTGCTACATTTCCAGTTTTCAGCTCAATAGGTGCTTAGGACAAGCTCTGGGAGACATCCAGAACTGGAAGAGCAGAGTCACTCCTGAGAACAGTTCAGACACAGCCTGTATGTCTTTTAGCACGTTGCACATATTGAAAGTGAAGACTGGTCAGCTTTGTGATTGACTCCAGAAAGAGTCAACGTAAGTTTAGCCAGAATTATTAGCTCTAATTCAGCCCTGGCTTTGCCAGATACAACCTGCCGTTTGCACAATCTCTTAGGTATTTCTGCACTCTGCTCCAAGAGGGTGTATTAGCTAATGTGCAACCCAAAGTGTGTTTGCAGCACTGCAACCACAAGGATAAATTTTGCGGGAGCCAGGGCATACTTAGGTGTTGCCACACAGAGTTCACTAAAGCTTTGGACTGGATCCTGGAACGCTGTGCTTGAGCATATGAGTACAGATGGACCCCCTTGCATGGTGCCAGCTAAGTGTCAGGGCCTTTGCAGCACAGTTAATCCACAACCTAGATAAACTGCTTGTGAATAATTGAGAATTCATTGTACACCCACCTAGCACCTCTCTTTTATGGCAGGATGAACACTTCTCCATAAAAGTTCATAAAAATGAATTCTACCATTATGAACATTCACATTTTATATATATTTCCTTGATGTTTGGGGTTTTTTTAAATTGTAACATGAATCATGCATTTTACTGCAGTTGAAGGTACAAACTCCAAACACTCTAGGAGCAGAAGCATTTCACCTGAAGAGCTTAGCTTGAAGTGCAGGGCACACCCAGTCAAGTAAGCAGCAGGATGCAAATCACAGCTTTTTGAAATCTAATCACAGGAAAGTGACTTAATTGAAGGCTTAATTTTCTGCCTTTGGGCATTGTCCTCCAGCTCTCACATGTCATTTAGCTGTCAGCTATTCTGTTGGGACCTGGACAGTTGTATAGGATGATTTACAGTTCTGTGTCTGCCTACTGAGAAACAATCTACTGCATATAAAAATATAAAATTAACAGCCTCAGAGGTAAAGACTTTCCTCCTTTGTCCATCTAATGGCTTTGAACTAAATTCATTGTTTTAAAACATTCCAGTGCTCTGGAAAATAAAGCTCAAAAGCAGTTTGAAATCTCTGGTAGAGTCAGTGGAGTTTGAGCCTGCAGCCCATGTTTCTGTGGTCCAGAACTTCCAGAGTCAGTGACCTTGACTGCTTAGCTGCATCCATAGCATCTGGGATTTCTAATAACTGGCCATGCAAAGTTAAAAAGTTACCCATGTTACTTTCTAAGTTACTTTTCCAGAAAAGATGAGGGGGATTAAGCCCAAAATGACCAGGAGATGAAATTTGTCTAGGCACCAGGCACAGCAACACGGTCACAGCCCCTCTTGCCCTCTGTCTCGAAACTGTAAAACTCCTGTAATATCCATAAAGACCAGGAATTTCCAACTGCAATGCTGACATTGGATGGGTGACTCTGGTGAGCATTTTATGACAGCCTTTGTAGTCAGAAACAACCTGACTGAGGATTATATGCTGATAGCTCAAATACACACCCTTTACAGATTAAAAAAGGCACTGTGGATCCTGGCTAGTGGATTTAACTGGGAACAAAATATCAGTTACAGGAGCATGCCATAAAAACAAAGTTGGAGTTAAAGAAAAATTTCAATGAAGTCGTGAAAATATCCATGGTTGTATCCCTTGATTTAGCTGTGGTGGGAGCTAAGAATGGGAAGGGAGGAGTAAGAGGTGGTCTTTATCCGTTAACATAATTTAAGTGGTTACCTCTGCAATTTTCTGCTTCATTTTTTTCTTAATATAAAGATTTTCTCACGTGGCAATTGCTTCTTACAGTGAAGATGAGGCAAGGGGAGAAGACATAAACTGTTTTTCCTTGAGTACAAATTGTTGCAAAAAGCTCTGAAAGAGACCAGCAGTGGTGACAGCTGAGGGCACGCCACCACCTGTTTTCAGCAACGTGGTGGTTTTATTTCCTTCCGTTTACTCTCACCACCGTTCCCATCCCCACTGAAAAAATAAAACAAATGCCTTTGTTATTTACAGTCTGCACTGAGGGCAGGCACCAAGGTTGATTGCAGGTTCATGGTTGCCAGCCAGCCTCCCTGCTCCAGAAGGTGCCAGGCACCCTGAATTACTCCCATCACGCCCTGCTCGGCAGGGCAGTGAGTAAGCTGATGAATTTGGCTTATTTCTTCTGGGAGGCAACTGCCTCCCTCCCTCCACAAGGAACATCCCACATATAATAAAGGTTTATAGTCAACCAGAACAAGACTTCAAACTCATTCCTCCGAGATTCATTCATGACAAGGGTGGGGATGCTAGACTGCTCAGCAATGTTTAACTCAACAAATACTAAAATCTCCAGAGCAATGGCCCTTTATCACCCCTGCTTGCTTTAGATACAGAATCAAAGACCTAGAAAGAATGTTCTGCCAGCTTTTGGTTACCAGAACTGAAAGAGAAGCAAGCTCTTAGGTGACAAACAGAGCTTTTAATCAAAATACACTAACACACAGTAGAGCTACTGCAAGGTTATGGAGGGAGGCTCTGGCCTTAACATGGAAACAGCAGCATTTTCCCAGAAAGTTGATTTTTAATTAGTTATATAAAATATTGTACTTGAGCTATGAAAATAGCTTCATGTCCTACTTCACAAGGTGAGGAGGCTTACAAGATCATGTTAAGGAGAGTGTTGTTAACACATCAGACTCAAGCATCTGCAGTGTGCACATCTGAACTGTTAATCATGAACAGTAAGAACCACTATTGCCTATTTCTGGCTAAATATTCTGAGTAAAAAGACACATGTCAATTTTGTTTGACATATGTCAATTTTGTTTTACATTCTTCAAACAAAACAGAAAGTAAGACTATCTTACTGTATCTGAGCGAGATCAAGGGCTCTCCATTGCAGAAGACCATTTCCCATGTCCTCCAAAGAGGACCTGTATCCCTTAATGTCAGTGCAAATAGCCAAACAAACCCCCTTGCACTATCCTGCTTCATACACCTGATATAGCTGCAGCATGTCAAATTCCGTCAAGTATGACTTTGGAGATAGCAACAGGTCAGAGGGCAGAGAAATTTCTTAGTGTCATAAGGTCTGCATGGAGAAGGATCATGCAGAACTGAAATAAAATTACATAAACATCTTCAGAATTTTCTGCTTTTGACTGCTCACAGAAATACTAGAGAGCAACAAGTGGCATGGCTCTCTCCCATATAAACTCTCCAGGATTTTGTAAGCTAGGAAGTCTCAGTGGGTCAACAGGGATTTAAACAACCCACATTAAAGGAAATTTAGGAGGGAAGGAGAAAAGATCATCTTGTACCATTTTATATGTTTGAACTGGAAAAGAGCTTCTGAAAATAAGTTTTCAGGGGCATTGTTGCCAATTTGGGGTTTTGAACCCAGAACCAACAGGTTTCAGCATCTTCCCTTTTCTGAAAATAATCTTCCTTTTCTCCTAGAACACCCCTGTGTATTTGATACAACAAAATCATGAACCATAAACTGTATCATGGCTTGGGCTAGCACATCCCAAGGCCCCAGCATGTTTTCCATCTCAACACTTACTAATTTCTCACATTAGACATAACTGAAAAATACCAATTTAATTTTATGAATAATTCTGAATTTTGGTCTTCTGGCATGGAATACAAGAAGGCCTTGAAGATGTGTCAGAAGACAACTGTCCATCCCAAAACCACCAAGAGTCAGGGTCACTGAGCTGGGATTAAGAATAGAACTATATTCCAAAAACCTTAACTGCACCAGGTTTCTTGAAATCTTTACCCTGTTTCTGTCAGCTTCTAGAGAGGGCCTTAATGAAGATGTGAGCTGTACATATTCTTGACAAGGTAAAGTAAGAAAAGTTAATGCAGTGGACACAAGGTTGCAAAATATAGCAGGCTATCTGAATCAAGGCATTATTTCAATAGGAAAGGGTAGAGAAGGGTGTCATTAGAAGATTAACTTGGTTCCAATAGGAATCTCTTTGACACAAAGAGACAAGCACACCAGTTTCATGGTAAACTCCTGAAATGAGAGAGTATCACTGAATACCTATTGCAAAACTCCAAAACAGTTCCCTTTATGTAATCTGGACTTGCATTAAACTCTCCAGTGTGTTCATGAAGGGCCATATAAGAAGAAGGCAGGTAGGAATGAAGATTTGCTGACAGAGCTGGGGGAACTTTGTACTAGGAGCAGTAGAATATGGTATCAGGCCTCTTAAATGACAAAAGTGCTCCATATGGGCTTGCAAGATGAAAGACTGTCTCAGGTATTCTTATTTACGTACTTTCAATGGCTTCGAACTTTACAGTGCATTCAAAAATCAGACTTTACAAATACTGAAAAGAAAAAAAAAATTTCTTTTTAAATTGGCAGCTGTGCAAGTAGGAGAATGTATAACCCACCCCACCTTGCTTCGTACCTGCCTCTGGGAAGATCCTGGCTCATTCCAAAGGAAAGAATCAGTGAGTGTGGTATTATCCAGAGGAGCTACCCAAGCTGAGTCTAGGAGAGTGTCACTTCCTGGCATGGACCTCCAAAACAAGAAACACTGCTGCATTACTTTTTCCAAGAAGCCCCAGAGTTTGTTAATTTTCCTTTGCAGAGCATCAGGAAACCATTCCTGCCAAAACTAATCAGCAGCTATCACCCGATGCTGAAGGATACCTTTAGACTCCTCTGGACTTGGCACCCTCCAGACTGGTTTGTCAAACCCCATAAATTTAAAAAAAAAAAAAAGAAAAAAAAGGAAAATAAAATAATACCCTGCTGAACTTTTCTGTTTTGTTGTTCTTGTAACATATATGAAACAGATCTGACAGGAGAGTTTCCTTCAGCTCATATCTCAGCAGTAAGTAAGGATTTGGGCTTTTTTCTTTCTTTTTTTTCAACAGCTTTTACTAAAAATAACTCCTTCAAGACTATGGAAGGAGATTCCCAGCCATGTAAATTCAGATGTGCCTGCATTCATTCAGAAGGTTGATCTGGATTTAATATGCACAGCCCTGTCAATACTGTGTTAAGCCCTCTGGCACCAGAGGGTCCAGGCAGCCTCTCTGTATTGTATCCCAACCCCATGCATCAAGAGGGATGTAATCCATCACATCAGCTCTTGAACCAAAACTGCTGCAATTGTATGCTCTCAATATGGGCCCATTAACCTATCAAAAAGCATTTGAGAAGGAGTGTAATGTTGTCAGTTATTGTTCATGGGGGAGGAGTGAAGATAATTCTTATCTTGCAAATAGATTCATGCAAAACCAATCGCAGTTTGTGTTGCTCTAATTGATTTAACCCGTTTTCTAGTCTATGAAAATTCCAGGGTCGAGCGCTCACACACACACACACAAAGGGTAATGCCATTTCCCAAGAGTGGATTAGAGGGACAGCCTGTGCCTGGCCCACTCCAGGAGCACTGAATTTAGTAAACCACAGAGAACCAAGCATGTTCCCAAGGAAGGCAGAAAACACCAAAGGAGATGGAAAAGGTGGCAAAGGCAGTGCTATTCATAACAAACAGCAATGGATGTGGTAGTGTCAATATTCACATCTCACTTAAGTGCTTCCATGCATCAGCAGCAGTTATAGGTAAGCTGCACCCACAGTGCTTTTTGTTTCCACAAAGTGAAGCTGGAGAGTTCAATAGCCTCCAATAACCTAGTCATTCCCTTTGCAAACAGGATGACTCCCTGGCACTCAAAGCAGTTCTCTATTGGGAAATAATTGCTACGTGTGAGAATAATAGTTTGCTAAGCTCCACTGAAACAAAGAAAAAGGGCTCCAAATCAGGTAAGCCTGGATACAAAATGTTCAGAAAATTTCCTGTCCTGTTTACAAAATGGGAAGTATGCCCTGCAAGCCCTCACTTCAGTGAAGCTCTAGAAGAGGAGATCATTGTGATGGTGATAGTCCTTATGCTCCTTGAGTAATCAAGAGAGAAATCCATATAACTTACATCTCTGTCATGCTGAGATAGGGATCCTTAGAAGAAAAGTCCTCCATAGTCAGGGACAATCGTTCTCCTAAATTAGTCACCAAATAAGTGTCTGCAGTTAAGCAATGTGCATACCTGTTATCTGTACCTTCCCAGGTAATCCAGGGCTCTCTGAAGTGTTGCCAATGCTGGCTCTGAGCTGATCAAAGCACTGATGGGCCTGAGTCATCCTTTCCAAAGAGGCACAGGAAAAGAGCTGTCCTGCCCAAAACCAAGGGATAGTGCAGCCATTTCCACACTCCCTACATAACAGAGAGACCCTGGGAGCTCCTCACCGACAGCACCCTCAGCAGCTCTGTGTCCCATTGAGAAAACACCAGGTCCACTGGCTCATGTTGGACAATTTGGAGGAGCATCTTGTGAATGGACAGGGCAAATTCAGTTCTCTCTGTCCCTCTTTTCCTTGGCACAACCTCTTCCCAGGTGACAATCCAGCCTCTGCCATGACTGCCAGAGAAGACTGCATGATGACACAGCCTACATTGTCAAAAATAAGGTCCTTGTGACTCCTCCCAAACCAAATCTCCTGGTGATTTTTTTTCATTGCTGAAAATAATCAGCACTGGATTCATTCTGTTCTGATGACTTTCACATGTCACAGAGGATGCTGCTCCAAAAAAAATGGCACAGATCCTTCTTTGAATATTTGCAGTCTTGCAATCCATTTCCTTAGTTTACACAATAG
Source organism: Anthoscopus minutus (assembly GCA_013399455.1). NCBI lineage: Eukaryota > Metazoa > Chordata > Aves > Passeriformes > Paridae > Anthoscopus > Anthoscopus minutus. The sequence continues at coordinate 110,119 of VWYI01020793.1, forward strand.
AGCAGGGAAACTGTGTTCATCTTGTACTTTCCCCCAAACTAGGTTGTAGTGACAACTGCTGGAGAATTCTTGGGCTGCTGGATGGCAAGTCAGATCTACCAAAGCAAGCCTTGTCTCCTTCCTTGCCCATGTTGTAGCCGTGGAGGACTATATTTTACTCGGTTTGTTTGTTCATTTGTTTGTTTGATACTAATTCTAGCAAAAGAAAGAAAATTGCCATTCCTAAGATATTTCCATTTGCTATGGAAAAGGACTAGAAATATACATATTTGGAAAATGAAAGCTTGGAATCTCTTTAAATTCATAGTTCTCTGTGATGAGTGGGGCCGGTGGATGCAGACTGCATGGAGCCTAAAGGCCAGCTCTGTACAAAAGGGCAGAGGCAGTTCCTGTATGTGCTCCATAACAGCATGACACATGCCAGGGCTTTTGGACGAAGAGATGTAATTTTTATGTGAAATTGTTCCTTAGCTGTATATTTCTTTGTCCTCTGCCCATGGGAATGATGCTATCAGGACAAGAATGAAAGACTCCTTTAAATTTCTCCATGAAAATAGGTTTGTTGTTAGTATTTTTTCCTGACTAGAGAAGCTGACAGGTTGAGGCAATAGTAAAAGCTTCATGGCAATGAAGAAGGATACCTGAAATCTGAACATTTTTCAGCACACACAAATACACACTCTACTGAGAGCTACCCTTTCCAAAACAGAGTGGTGTGTGGCGGGTGTTCAGATAAAATTACTTCAGTAATTCCTATAAACTGAATTGATAAGATTTAAGCTAACATTTCATCTCGACACTACTAATACATGTGTGTGAGCATTCGGTTTATACTTTCAATACAGCCTGTCAGATTAGATCTGTATACCTGCTACCGAATAACAAGGGTACTATTGATTTTTCATTATTTTCAAGTATTTGTTTTCTTCAGTTGAGCACATTCTATTTATTTTGGCATGGCTAACAGAGAAACCAAAGCAACTTAACCTCTTCTCAGAAAGATTTAAGACATGACAGGCATCAGAGCTTCAACAAACTGTTCCCAAAGTGGTCTGTAACAAAGAATTGTCCTGCTAATTACTTTATTCACTGTTTATTCACTTAATTTTATAACTAAATCTGCAATGCAGAGTTCAGCCAGAGGTAGTCTGCAGGTTATGGAGCAACACTTTTCTTTCAGAAAGACTTGAAATGTACTGGCAATGTGTTTTATGATCTTGTGACTCAGTTCTGAGGCTCGATCAGGTACCCACCAGGCATCCTCCATCTGAAGTGTCATCCTGCTTTCTACTGCAAAAGCCTCTACAGTGAAGAGAAAAAGCAGTTTATAAAATTATTTATACTCAGTAGGAGTTTAGCAATTAGTGTTTGCAAGGTGGTTTAAGGAAAAAAAAAAAAGGATCCAAAACCTGTTTGTTGTTTTCTGATAAAAACATTGATTTGACAATTAAATATTCTCCCAGCGGCAAGTACCATCAAATAATGTGGTTGCTTCCCAGCTGGATGAAAGTGGACAAGGTCTGTCAACCCACTTGGAGTTTGCATTGCTCAGGGGCAATGGGGACCACTCAAAGGCTACAGCAGCTGGGTGCCCTCTGTCCTCTTCCACCCAGCATTTTAACAGCAGTAGTGCCCATGGGGACCGGTTTAACACCACTGGCGACGCCGTGGATGTTGCATATTCAGAACTAAGTATAAACTGAGAACACTACAAACACCTTTGAAAACACATTTTCAAGCACGTGTACGTTTGAAAAGTCTTACCCATGCCTATTTCTCCCTCCTGAAAGTGATTGCGCAGTGGTGTGCTCCTATACTGGCACCTAGTGGGGAGTGCTCGGGAGATGGGCTGATGGGGAGGGCTGGCTGCGCTGGCATACACGATCACCCCGCCGAATACCTGGGATACTTTTTTTCATCCTGGTTCTTGGAAAGCGCTTCTCTATTAGAACATTTTAGCAGCTTTCCTGGTCGCTGCTTCTTTTGCAGCCTTCCTCTTCAGTCCAGAAGCTACGATAGACTCTTTCCTGAAAGCCTTCACCATGCCAAGCTATCTGCTCCCAGCAAATCCTCTGGGACTGTACCCTCCTTCATAGAAGCTGGCATCCCCACCTATGACCCCCTCCTCCTGATTTTTTTGCTGGATCCCCCCATAGTAGCCAACACACTTTTCCTCCTCCGGGTCCCCCTGCCTTGACCTGGACCTAACAGGTCTCTCAGGAAAGCTGGTGACCACTAGTGTTACTTCCTGCCTCGTAGCTTGTGTTCCCTCTCAGAGGAAAGTGCTGCTTCTTACCCAGCAAAGGACTTCCTCCACCAGTTCCCATCACCCTCAGGAGTCTTGTGTCCCACAATTGTCCCATTTTAGCTGAAACAGCAAAAGTCTCAACCTACCACTTCTCCCAAGGTCCACCCTGCGTTGTTAGAGCATCTGAAAGGAAACACTGCAAAGGCATTACGTTCTGCCAAAAAACATTTATCTTCTTCTTCATCTTTATGAAAAGAACAACTTTCCTGAGGAGTCTCCAAAGTCGGTCTTAAATATGCCAACCGAAATTAGACCTCCCGAGCATCCAACATAATTGTATTTGTTCTATAGTCCCCCTGGTTTATACCACAGCAGTTGAGGCAAGTATTTTCAAGCACTTAGGGCAGCAAGAGCATTTTCAAGCTCATCTTCTTCCACAAAGGTACTGGACAACAGGGGCTTGAGGTAAATTGCAGTCTTTCAGGAGAGCCGTTCACCAGAGAGATGTACTTCCCATGCACTGCACTATTTTACTTCTAAATTCAATGAGGAGCAACAGAAACACCTGCTGATTCCCTAGGGTTATTTCTCGTCCCACTAAGGATTTCCTATACCTCTCTCACTCAAGCTACAAGTCCAGTCAGAGGGTAATGCCTTTCCTTTTGTCTACCCATTAATTTTCCATTGTGGAAGAAGTCTTTGCTTCCATCTAGAAGGAATCTTATTGTTGGTTGTGTTGTTAAACAACCCTCCATAGCACACGGCTCATAGCCATGATTTACAGCCTGTTTCTAGCTGCACCGTGATTCAGCTGAGTTTTCCATTGAGCAGTTGATGTGAATGCTAAACCTATTCAAGGCTAGCAGCATTTCTGTGATTCATTCAACTTGAGGAAACACTGGAAATTTATTAGGATGTCTTTACAGTACCGGAAATTGCTATGGGACTCTGTCAGTAACAAAGGAACAGGAATGGTTCACAATTTTATTGCGCTTTCTCATCTGCATTAGGTAATGCGGCCTTTGTCTTTTTTTTTATGTTTTTAGTCAAACTCTGTCACAGGCTGAGGCTCTGTGAGACTTCCTGATCCTGCAATTTTATAAGTTTCATTATTACTTGGTGCTTTCTGTAATGCTCCAGCTATTGGAGACACTTGATTTTTCTACCTGAGAACCTGGGCTTCACAAAGAAACCAAAACAAAACTCCATGCCTTGCAATGATGAAGAGCAGCAAAAAAGCATTAACTAAAGTTATTCCCAAGCCAGATGGCAAAGGAAAGCTAGATCTCATGTTTAAGTTTCAGGACATTTTTACACCACGGATTTTGGTTTATGCTTCCTGAATCTCTGACTGCTGTTGGGGATGTCATCTGGAAGAAAGGGAGAAGGAAAAGAAGCTATTTACAGCTCTTTGTCCCTCTCTTCGCAATAGCCTCAAGTCATCTTAGCAGAGCAGCTGAAATTAGGCCAGCAAGTTCAGCCTATTTTCTTCCTTTCAGGCTCAATCCTCCAACCTACAAAGGCAGGTGTCTGCAGAGGCAGCCACTCTGCCCTCTCAGCAACCTGTCACACTGGACTTCCCCCACTGATGGCTGCCAGAGCAGCCATAGCCAAGTGGCAACAAGGACTGGGATTAAGGTAGAAATTTTTTTTCATAGTTCGAAAAAGAAGAGCCTGGCTCCTGCAAATGGCTGCACCCAAGCCACAGAGCACTGGGGAACTCTCCCATGTATGCTTTTGCTCTTATCTCTTCCCGACAGTGCTGTGCTGGGTGTCAGTCACACCGGTGCCAAAGGCCCTCTGGCCCCTGACACCCAGGGGCAGATGTGGGGAGCTGTGAGCGCTGGCCATGCTGCAGGAGACCAGGCACAGCAGGAGAGCTCACGCTTCACCCTTGCTGAAGTTGCTCCAGATTACTCTCACAAACACCCAGACTGGGAAGATATCCTTGTATTAGCCAGCAAAGGAGAAGGGGATGCCATCATCACCTCTCCCTTCCTTGCTGTCACTGGGAGCTGGCACATGCCTGGGTGTTCCTGCCAAGGCCACACAGTGAGCAGGCAGGCTGTGCTTTCCCTGCACGTGTATGGTGAGTGCAGTGTCCCGCCTCCCATGAATTCTTCCTTGTACGGTGGGGTTTAGTTAAGCACCACACACAGCAGGAGAGGAGGATGCAGCCTGAGCAGCCATGGCAGGGAACTACGTCACTTACACCACTGAGTCAACCAAGTGCTCAGGAGAAAGGTACAAACTACAGGTCAGTTCTGGGGAGGCCATCCTTTCTGGCGATTGGTCTCTTTCCAAAATACTCATAACAGTGATATCAGACCCAGTAGCGCTTTTGTTAAAGCAAAAAAAATCTTGTAGAGCAGCGCATAGTAGCCCACAGCCTTGGCTCAAAGCACTTTCTGTTATTTAATACAAGATGTAACAAATTGGTGTTACATAGAAAGGGAGGGAGCCGCAGAGATAATAGGATGGCTCTTTGGATACTTAGGTCTTTCATGGCTATGAATCATTTAGGCTGAGATTTTTCAAACAGCATTAGGTAGTTGGTCTTATAAAAGGCATAACCCCATTTTTCTCTTAGTATCTTACAATATTCATAACCTTTTGAACCATCTGCTCCAAATTCATGACTACTTACTCCAACAAGGAGTTATGTTATATGCCGCAAAAAGAAGCCTGCTTGTTTTTAAGACGTGGTTGTGTTTCAAAATAACATAAAATCTTCTTAGATGCTGATAGAGAGAGGCCACAGTCAAACAAAAAGACTGATGGATTTGAACTTAAAGGGAAAACCGGCCTTTAGGGATACCAAACAATGTTCACACAGCACTCAGTTATGAAGACTTCATTATGTACCAATTTAAGTTTATACATACCAAATGTTATTGAGTCAGCAAAACATGACAGACTGCCTCATTCCAGTAGATCTTTTTTCCACCCTTGTGATGTATTTTTTAACATAAAGGATCATCAATAACAATGACAGGGTTCCCTCAGAGGACGGACATCCCAGCATGCCATGAAGTTGTCTCTCCCGAGAAGCATTTCCACAGGCTTGAGGGAAATCATAAACTATTTAGGAGGAGTGAGAATCACAAAGCTCTCCCAGCCAGCTGCATCACTGCTTGTGAGCAGGTCCTGGAGGACAGCTAAAGACACTGGAGTCCATCAAGGAAAGTCAACAGCCAAGAACCTTGCCCATTTGTGAACAGATGGGAAAGAGAGAGGAGGAATCAGAAGACAAAAGAGTGGGGAAGTTAAAATCTCCTCATGCTCTCTAAAAATTGACTTTGTACACTCTGTACATATATTGCTTACAATATAACAATATTTGTGTCCAAAGCTTACAGAGGTAGTCACCAAATAAATTGAAGGAAATTTTAGAAAAAGGACAAACTTTCAGCCCTGAGGAGCCTTTACTGGGGAGCTGCGCTAACTAAGGGTGCTTAGCATCTTTCACAGATACTGCTGTGTTGCCTTAGATATTATTGCACCACACCAACAGCAGTGATACATGCAAAGTTTGTCCAAGGCCTTGATGAGGAGGTATGACAAAAGAACTGACTTAGGGCTAGCTTTAAAGACTGACCAGTTTGCCAAATATTCCAGAATTGTTTTGTGTCAGAACATGAGTCTGGAAGTGGCAATTCCCTTCCCACCATTCAGATGCTTATCCCACCCCTTTGACTAGAGATGTGCCCACCTCTGTCTATAGCTGATCCCTCCACTCACACAAGCAGCAACAGCTTGCTGACAAAATAATCAAAGTAAATGGTTTGTATTAGACAGAGGCTTTTAAAGAAAGCCATTTAGTTAGGCAAAGGAGCACCCAAACAAGCAGCCTGTTTTTCAAGAACTACTAAGTACCAGGTATATCTCCTGTACAGTTCCAGCTTATACAGAAATATATATATATATACACCCCAACTATATATATGCTGTTTCATTTCAGGGAAGCTATAGGAAGTTACTCCTCATTCTGTAAAGCAGGTCCTTGGGTATATAAGAATATATGTATATAAGTATATAAGTATATAAATATATAAGTAAATAAGAATATACTTGGGAAACTGACTTCAGGCCTTTTTTTCCCCACTTTTTTCCTACCTGTTTTTTTTTCTCCTTTTTTTTTATTAATCTTGGCCATAAATTCTATCATGAATGAGTCAAAACCCCATCTGCTCTAAATTTACACTTGATTTCATGCACAAATAGGGTTCACACGTGTAAGTCCCGTCATTTGTGTGTTCCCAGAGGCAGTGCATAAATTACCTATGCACAAAACAAGAGGTCGGTCAGCTTTACCTCGTGTGCTGCTGGGTAAGTGCACATCAAAGGGCATATTGTGCTCCTGAAATGAAAATGAGGAGTCCTGACATGGGTCTCCAACTCCACAGAGAAATGCTGCTTTCCTTGGGCACAAAGAAAGCCCCCAAAACCTTTTTTAAAAATCTGTCAGAATTATTCAGCCAGTGGAAAGTTCAGAAGGAGCCAGGGATTGGGTTAGTACTAACAACTGAGCAGTAGGTCTCACAAAGTTGTTTGAAACCTGGTTTTGGTCTTAGAAGAGGCAGTAGTTAGAAATAATGTTCATTTTATAACAGAGGTGTGAGAAGTTTAATGTGAAGTTAAAATGCTTCTATATCATCAGTATGAAAGGAGGTAAGACACATTCAAAACCTGTTAGATGGAAACTATCAAACTCTATAAAAAATAACAGGGTAAATGCAGATCAGACAATGTAAATACAAAATGCTCTTGCAAAAGTGCTATCTGCAAAAGGATGTTCAGCAACACAGGGGGGTATCATGTCACTCCTTCAGTCCCTTTTCTAGGTGAATTTTTGTTGGAAGACAAGTGCTTTGAAAAACTTGGCATCTCACTTTGGCTGCTTTATACTCTTCTCATAATCTGTACAAAAAGCAGGATCTTAGTGAGAATTGAGGAAGGAAAAGCTGACTCTGAGTGGATCTTTCCCAGATAAATAAATTCAAAACACAGTAAAACACAATGACTACCACAGCTTGTAAATTAAGGGAGTAACTGGTGCATAGTAAGGCACTGATGTGTAGCCTGGAGGAGGAACAACTTCATCGAAACTACAAACAATTCATTTAGAAAAAACACTTTGAAGAAAAAAAATTATCTCCAGACCAGCTTGTGAATAAAGCACACCAAAAGGCAACTGATACTCCATTAGCAGCATAAAAATGGAACTGTCCCCTAAGTCTGGCATAAAATTTAATTCCTTTTGCTTAGAAATATAGCTGGTTTGACATCTCGAGCTAACTGCTCTAGTACAGCTTGGACAACACTCAGCACCAAAAAATACAGTGCCCTTCACAAGCATCTGAAGACATTTGAATGGAGCTCAGGCCAGGCTCTGCTCCGAGCCCTCTGGTGCTTGCAAAGGCCATCAGCTCACAGTGCACTTCTGCTGCCTGAACTGAGCAATCACCACAAGGTAGCATCTCCAAGGTGAGACATCCCAGCTTTGTCAGAGCCACCTGACTGCCTCCAAGTGCTGATCCCTGTGAGGTACACCTCATGTCATCTGGCCACGTGGGCCGTGGGAAGAGGAAATGAGTTTTCTTTGTCTTAATTTCATCCATTTTTCTGTCCCCAAGGCCAAAGCCATCACCTTTAAGCCAGCCTAGCAGAATCCCTCTGGTGACCTGATGAAAATTGGAGTCACAGCTTCAGAAAATGTGCAAGTAACAGAGCTACAGATCCACCAGATTAAAGTGGAGGAAAAAAGAGTCCAACATCTCTTCCCTCCAAACTGGCCAGAGCCACTTGTGTTAAAGCAACAGTGAGATTCCCAAAGTGGTCATGAGAGGCTAGGCACAGCCCTAAAGGCCTCCAAGAAGATTTCAGTTTCTGGATGTCTTTTCTGGAAGTAGTGTTTTAGTTCCCTGATTCACAAGTGTTCCTTTCTTCCAAAATCCTGAGGGATTTTATTTTCCCTTTTCCCTCCTCTTCCACAAGGATAATAAACAGTCCCATTTGCAGTCTCCCATTACATTTTATGTTTGTTACTTCTGAAAGATATGGCAAAACTGTCTTCAAGTCTTACTCAAGATCTGGACAAAGTTTCAACTGCTTTAAAAACAAGGTTTTGGCCTAAACTTACTTCACATTAAGAGTCAGACTGGTGATTTTTTAACATTAAGTGTCTTGCTTCTTTTATGAGCAGGATTTTGTGAGAGTTGCTTTAACAACCACGTGGGTACAAGCATGAAAGTCCACAGAGACAAAGAGATTTTACAGAGGCAAGTGTATGTCCAGGTAGGTGTTTTTAGATGTTCAAGAGATACACAGATGTAACATATACACGTGCAGGATGCAGGTAGGTACAGTCAAAATCTACATCTCAGTCTTACTCCAAAATAAAAATCATAGGGAGAACTTGGCGAGACATCTTCTGGAGTTCAAGCAAGGAAGACTTTTGACAAAGAATGCTCCAGTGAAACCATGTATTAAGACTTTTTTTCCTCTACTTTTTTATTCAAAATACCAACAGCAAATCATTTTTTAATCACTTCCCTGACTTTGTAATACTCTGTTAGCTTACACTGTCTGTGTGCTAGGAGCTCCATGTACAAAAATGATTGATTCCTCAATCATTAAGAAAACATGCAGTACCAGCATTAGCTTGTAACTTTTCAAATCTTGGCAGAGCTTGCATTCAACCTCTCAGCTTCCACTCAACTTTCTTGTCTTGTTTTTAAGTTTGTTACTTTTAGGCACAACTAAAGGAATTCGCTCTCCCTCCTCCCCTCCTCAAAACCAGACTTTTGCATCAATCAGTCTCACTGGCACCTTCACCACTAGGCTTCATATATTTCTGTGCTGTGATTGCAGATAAGTTCTTTAAAACAAAAACTTTTAAAAATCTAAGTTTAACAGCATCTGAAGGTTAAATACTGTGCAAAGCGAGAGAAGACAGTGACAGGAGAGCACTCAATCACCATATAGTTTCTCATCCCAATGAAAGCATCCCTTGAGAGTCTGCCTAGGTGTTGTCTAGCTTATATGATACAGTGCAGTGCCCATCAGCCCTTCTGTTTGGAAGTTTGCTGCTTAGAAATCACCAGCAGGCTCATTACTCATAAATCAGAAGAAGGCTTTCAACCAGGCCTGGGAATCTGGAGACACTGCATGAAGAGGGAGCTCTGTCTGCTCCACGGGTTTCAGACTGCGGTGGGGGTTGGCTTGGCTTCCTATCCTGGTGCATTCAATCAAGTGAATTGCACAATCATACTGCTTGGCTCTATTTAATGTAACGTTTCCTGAAGTGTCATTTGTGAGCAGTACAAGTTATGGTTGTTGGAAGGGGTGGGGGGTGTCCACAGTTTATTAATGTAAAACAAGGTAACTAAGGGAGAAGGAAAGACAGGAAGGTATTCTCACCATTGGATAGATTGAAAAGTGCCTATGTAATTATAAGGTATTTTTCATCCCTGCAACACCAGCTGGGAAGGATCTCCCTGCAGTTAGGTAGGTTCCCGCTGATTATAGTAGTCGTGGGGTATCTTGTTAGCTGCAGTCTGGTTTTGCAAATCTTGACTTTAGATCTTGCATCGAAGTGGTCTTTTTTGTTGATATTTAAATAAGTCTCACCTAAACTGAAAACATACCCAAGAGAAGAATACTTGGAGGAAGGATTCTTGTCCCCAGAGGCTCTGGAGATGCCTCGTCCCATCTCCTTTGACAGGACACAGGTTGCACAAAATAGATTGCTCAAGGTCTGTCTTTCATTATGACTTCCAAAATAGGAATTTCTGCAGATGGACAAGATAGCGTTAGTAATAATCCCCTCACAGGATCAAAATTCTTCAACTCCTCCACTCACAGACTCCAAAACGGTCTTTCCAAAGAGCACTTTGAATATGTATGTGTAGAAACCAAAGTTACAATCTCAAAGTTGATCAGTACACAGGCCAGTTCTCTATATTTCAACCACCCCAGAGGTTCCAAAAAAACTCTGAGGTCAATGGGACTGTACTTTGCAGCAGGGTATTCACCTAAAAACCCAAAGGTAAGAAGCTTTCGTGTTCTTCTCTTATGTCCTGAGAGAGACAAGGTTCATTTTAGTGCTAGTGTAAACACAGATGCATGTAGTTGAGAAGCATCAGTAATTTAAAGTATCAAATAACTGGCTTCCACCAGGGATAATTATTATATAAAATACATTAGTGATGTCTCCAACCTCTCTTACCATGCTGAATAAGCAAAAAGTAGTAGGTTGGGTAATAGCACATTCCACAGGGAGAAGAAGCACTATTATGAATTCAAATCCATCAGCTGTGTTAAGAGAGGAAAAGGTGGTTCATCCCAACTCTACTTCAGTACAAAGCAGCTGTTTTTTAGTCATCAGGGATGTTGTGTCGCTGAAATAGAGACTGCTAGCTATATTACCAAAAAAACCTGCCAATTAATTAAGTAAGCTCCATACAGCCAAAAATAATAGCACTTAAAAGTCCTTTGGCCTGTATCTGTTGAGAACAGATATCTCTTCTCTGGTAACTGTGGAGAACTAGAACTTGAGGAAAAAGAATGCAATATATTGACTTATATTTGTGCATTTTGGAAAGTTCACTGGCCATTCTTTATATTCTTCATATATTTCTGCCTTTCAGTCTGTACTTCTATAAGACCTCCTGTAGGATTCAGTGATCTGTGTTATTAGGACACCTCCATGTGCAGTTGCTGTTAGCAACCAGCATTGAGACAAACACATTTCTGCTTTGGAATGGCATAAAAAAACTACAGTAAAATCATGGAAATTACTAGTACCAGTAAAAATGAAAAAAAATTGGGCAACACAATATGCTTCTATTTCTGTATTTCAAGCCAGACAGCTTTTCCATAGGTAGTGGGAATGCTTCTTATCATTTGCCATCATCATAGCATCACCACAAAATCTGTAGGCATGAACAGGACAATCTGTGTGTTGTATGCCCCATTGGTAAGGCAAAGAAATGTTCTCAGAGGATGACAAAAGTAATGCTGGGTATTTGCTCAGCTGCTGTACCCTCTAGACTCATTTTAAGTCTATGTGGCCAGTAATCTAACACGTTCCAAAAGGGTTAGAAAGGCTAGAAAAGCAGGGGTATTAGTAAATATTTATCCATAAATTTTGAAGAACCCGGACTGCAACTTCATATTTGTTTATTTAAAACTAAATGCTTTGACTCTGGCTCAATTTCTGAGAATAATTAGTGAAAAAATGGACACGAGTCAAATGTTTTTTTTAGTGATGGCATTTCTAGAAGAATAAAAAGAGGTTGTACTGGTCTGGTCTGGGATAGAGTGAAGTTTTTCCATATAGTTGGTATGGGGCAATGGTTTGGATTTGTGCTGAAAACAGTGTTGAAAACAAAGGGATACTTCAGTTACCATTTGGCAGCACTTGCACAGCATCAAGGCTTTTTTTGCTCCTTATATCACCCCACCAGTGAGCAGGCTGGGGGTGAACAAGGTGTTTAGAGGGACACAGATGGAACAGCTGAGCCCAACTAACCAAAGGGATATTCCATACCATATGTCATCATGGTCAGCATATAGAGCTGGGAGAAGAAAGAGGGGACATTCTGGAGTGATACCACTTGTGCTCCCAAGTCACCATTAAACATGATGGAGACCAGCTTTCCCAAGGATAGCTGAACACCTGTCTGCTCATAGGAAGTGGTGAATCAATTCCTTGTTTTTCTTTGCTTGTGCATGGCTTTTGCATTACTTATTAGACTGTCTTTATCTCAAGCCACAAGATTTTTCACTTTTACCCTTCCCATTCTCTTCTCCATCCCACTGTGAGGGGAGTGAGCAAGTGATAACATGGATTTCTTTGCTGGCTAGAATTAAACAATGACAGAGGCAAAGATTTGTTTTGTTCCTTGGATACCTTTTTTTGTATCAGTCTCTTTTGGAAGGTTTTTATTTGCTGTCACATGTGATTTCTTTGCTACAGAAAAATGTATTCCTTTGAATCTATACCTGAGGGAGAATAAACATCACTCTCTAGAGCAAATTCATTTATGTTTACAAGATATACTCAAACAATTAACTCCACATTGTTTGCCTCTGTTACTACTGCTGATAATTCTTAGAGATGTTACCTGGATCAAAAAAGATGTCTGCTCTGTATTGGATTTAAAAATTTTCTTACTGGAAAAAGTTAAACAGTTTGGATGTCAGATGAAGGAAATTATTGCTATCCATGTTCACTGGTTTGTCTGAGCAAGTACTGTCTTCCATGCACTAAAGAGAAACAATGCCAGGCCAAGATAGAGTAAATGTTGCTTAGTCAGTGCCTTCTGTTATGTTTCACAGCAAAATAGAGCTGCCTTCAGCTTGCTTTAAAAGCACTGTCCTGGTCAAGGCTGGGCTAGAGTTTTCTTGAATCATAGTGTGCTCTTTGGAGCTAAGTGATGTTTTGCTTGAATTTCATCCCTTTGATTAATAAAGTGTGTTTATACCCCTTCCCTCTTGTTTGTGGATGGGAACAGATCTAATGAATAAAATGAGGACATGTTTTCATCAGGGACTAATACTATAGAAAATAAAATGTGTGTATGAGAGAGAGAATGTGAGTGGGAAAAAACACCTCCCTTTAATTTCCTGTCAAGCTGATGGTGAGACTGGAGAAGACCCAATTCCTCTGGAGAGTTTATTTAAACTGTGATACAAAAGATATTATGAAAAGACAGAGGGACCTCTGACATCACTCAGCTGTTTTATTGACTGTGGTAACAAATTTGCTCTTGGTTTGAACCCCTGGACCAAAAGGTAGGTTGAAGGAAGAATCTGAGCTTGAGGCAGTGTTAGAACTTGGGGAAGGATTTGGGTTAAGGAGAGCAGCAGTTGACATGAAGTTCAGTGCTCCCTGGTGGTTCAAACTGCTGTCTCATGAAGCATTTTGCAGTTTGGACACTGTGGAACAGAAATTCTCAGCCTGGGAAGGGTTTTGCAGATATATCCTCAATCACATTGAACTTCACAAATGTCTCAAGAAGGGGCAGAAGTACAATTTTACCCACAGAAGGTGCAAGAGAAATACAAAGCCAAAAGGAAGCTTATCTGTGAGTTTGTGGATTATCCTACTGTAAGTGAGGAGTGAGTTTTTATTGACTCTCTATCATCATATGGAGTTACAGGTACTTTTTCACTAGCCAGTAAAAAAATTCAGTTATCATCTGGCCTGGGCTTTTAGTCAGACTGTCTTTGCTTCTCATATACCCCATTTCAGGAAAACCTGGCCTTCTCCACATGTCCTCTGATGGCAATGGTCTTGTCCCACATCCCTGAACGAGACTTGCATGTTGTCTGCACAAGCATCATGGCCAAAACCTCACAGGGACTGTGGTACCAGCTGAACACTACAGGCAGGGATGTGCCAGTGCTGAATTTCTGCCAGGACCCTGGTCTGTTCACCAACATAGCTGCAACATAACAGATGCCATGCAGGATGACTGAGGTACAGTATGCATGAGGAAAGGGGTCCAAAATAAGTAGCTTAGCCTAATTTGAAAGAGAAGTTTTTTATGCTCTGTACACCGTCCCTTTCACATTCATCTCAAATATGTTGACCAGCAGGTTAGAGATGACTTACAGAGTTTGTCAGTTCCCAGAAGCTTTATGACAAGGAGGAGAGCAAAGAGGGGCAATGCAAACAGCTAAGTCAGGGTTCACACTGAGATGAGACCATGATTCCAGTCTTGTTTGGAGCCAGAGGGTCTTCCTAACAAAAATATCTTACACTTTTCCTACTATTTAGGCTCTAATTCCACCCTTCAACCAACAAGTACAATCATTTCTAGATGAAACTAGAAGAAACTATGCTAACTTAATCCCAGTTCTCATGCAAATATGTTTTTGTCTCTGGTGTACGTGATTGCAGGGAGGTTTTATGTTGTGTTGCTGTGATCTGAAAGTTCTGTTCTCGAGTGGAAACCTCTAAGGTGGTGACCACCTGAAACACTGTGATACTGAAGACCTTGAGGTGATTGTTTACAACTAAAGGTTTTCCAGCAAATTTTCAAAGTTAAAATAATTGCAGTAGATCCTCAAAGAATGGCAGGATTAAGTTTACAGGCAGGAGATGTGGAAAAGTGACTCAAAATGTTATTTCCAGGTGACAATCTATTATTTCCAGGTGACTATTTTAAATTGATTTTTCTGATAGCAGTCTGGAGTGAAGAAGTCATCCACAGGAAGGACTATATGATAGCTATTTCTTTCCTTCAAGATTTAGAAGCTTGTGACTCTGCAACAATAAATTTGACTATTTCTTGAATTTGGTTTTATATGGGGTTGTATTAACTGTTACAGCTGGTTGGTAGAGTTTATGATAATATCAGGTACACAACTGAACTAGTTTTTCTGTCCTGAGAAAATGCTGTCAGCAGGTGGAAAACTGCACTAGCCAGGGCTAGAGGGAATCTGGAAAATAGCTCTGTGTCCTTCAGATGGCACTTGGGGACCTCAGAGCAATGGAAAGTTTATTTTTGCTCCCCAGGCCAGACTATTTTCAGGCAATGAGGTTTATATACTCCACACATCCATTATTGGTGGGCAAACACAACATGTACTGCTGACAGATTTCTGCTCTTCTAGTGGGGTGGGCAAAAAGGTGAGGAAAGATGTGTTTAAAAGCACAGGTATGGATTAGCATATTAACAACTGTTTTGCAGCATTACAGCAGCCAGCAAAGTCAGCTGATAAAGTGCAAATGAAATCAAAGTTGAATAATTTGAAGCTTTTACCTACCACGTGATGCCATGAATTGCAGGATATATTGTATTACTTTTGAAAGAAACCCACAGAATTAATTACCTAGAAGAATATTTATCATCTACTCAGCAAGGACATGTGGAAACCCAGTGAGTTGCGAGTGGGCAACCTAATCTCTCTGGTCCTGGCATAGTTTAAGTCCCATTACTAAAGGAGAGCAATTTGTATTTAGCACTCCTGGAAACCAAAGTTATTCTTTGATGAGTAGTGCACTATGATTGTGACATTGCTGGATTCACACACAGTGAGAAAAAGAGCTTCAAACTCTTCACTTTCATGTTCTCTCCATCCTTTCTGCAGCATTTTGCAATCTTTCAGTGATCTCTTACACACAGGCTTGTTCAGATCATTATTTCACAAAATCCTTTTAATCAAGAAGAGAGGAGGGGTGGTTAAGGGGAACTAGAAGTAAGTAGTCCTGGACACATACTGCAAAACATCAGCCTCCATTTTCACCAAGAGACAAGAGGAAATACCAGGGAAAAGCAGCTAAAGGTCATGGAATGGCACATTTTTTTGTGTAGTTTACCAGAAGTATATGAAAACAGCTGTAGAGAGAATGGATAAATTATGTTTTAACTTTGGATTGAACTCAGAACTTTGAACAAAAAAATCTACCTACCCTATTTATAGCCAGTTCTGTCACAATATTCTATGCTATTGAAAATTTATTAGCTGGCAATGTTTTCTAATAAATCAGTGTGCAAGCCATCCTTGTAATAAAGATGCTATAATGAGAAAGATTTTTTATTGAGTTCCTTGTTCTTTTTTTTCCTTGGGACTGTTTATCTCCTGTCATATTAGGATATGTCTGAGTTTATATACCCATATGTTAAGAGAATGAAGTACCAGCATGCCAGTGGAAAGTTTTTGTTCATGTGGACAATGTTTCAGTGCTGGTGGCCTCTGCAGAAGATAGGGTCATATTTTTTGACATACAATTGCTCAGCTGCCACCAGAGCATGAAATAATAATGCATTATTATGTATTATGTATGACAAAACAGCTTTTAGCCAGACATGGACTTAGTCACATGAAAATTTAGCTTAGAAGCAGTTTTGTATTCATTCTTTTGCTAGTAATATTTGAGAGAAAATAAAGTGTTACTAAAAAGCATTGTAATTGTAAAAAATACCTTGCAAAGTTATACACAAGCAAATCTAGATACTCTCTTTTCTTCCTATAAGTTTTTATTAATCATAAAAGATTTATAAACATAATAACATGAAGAAAGAAATCGTCTTGCCCCTCAATACAAATATTTAAAGAATGTAAGACAATGAACAGGTTCATCAGTGGATTTAACTCTTAATTTGAACAATTTTGTGAAATCTTAGAAATCCTATTACAGAAAAGGGCTTAGGAATATTCTCATATTTGAATCCAAAACAAAAGCTGAATTCAGGTATTTTCACTGCTATGAGTTGCCATTCATTTCTTATAACACTGTCTTCTTTTCTTCGCCTTTTCTGAATATTACAAAAAAAGAGTATTAAATTTGAACGCGCCACTGGCAAACAGGGGATATTAACTATCAAATAAAATTCATAGTTTAAAAGTCATGTTTTCTTTTGTATTTTTTACACCCCTTCTACCAGCCTAACTTACATAATTAGCAGATATTGATTGCATACAGAGTTTCACTACTGAAAGTGGACCATTCATTGTTGGCAAACTACCCTATTAATCAGGCAGATTCATTAAAAAAGTTCAATAAATAATTTCAAATTTCCCAGAAGGGAGATGTCAATATTAACAAACAAATTCTCTCAAATGGCTTGCTCAGATGCATATGGGGATATTAGATAATGACAACTGAGCACTGTGCTTCCCCTATCACATCTCTTATTGCTTTTCTTGCTTTGATTATCAAGACAACAGAACTCTCAACTGCAAAAGATACAGTGGCTGATGGAGCCCAGTAGGGTACAGTCCTTTTGTAGAAGATGTAAAAGACACCAACTTTCTCATAAAAGGATCTTGACTTCAGCTCCCAGATACTTCACGGAAGAAGAACTCACATCTCCACCATCACATATCCACATCTCCATCAATGTGTTTATTTTGCTTAATTTCTTACAGCCTGGTAATTCAATAAAATTCCATCTGCACTTCTGCAATTCTGCAATTACAGAATTGAATGTAATTATCCAGAAATCCACTGTGTTCATGAAAGAAAGGAAAATAACTGTAAAGTGTGTTAAATTTCAAAGTAATGATTACATGCACTAAACCCAGACCTTCACCAGCAGAGCTCCACTGATGCCAATAATTGTTTCAGTTTCAAATGAAGATCAGAATCAGATTTGGGCTGATTTAATTATTCAGCATGGTATTCTGTCCTAAAGTAAGTAACTGTGAGCAAGAGGCAAGGTAGAAAAAGGGGACCAAGTCAGCATCCTGTGAAAGTGGTGATAACAAATGTTTTCAACTGCAATGGTGAAAGGGTTAATGTTTCCCTGCTCATGTACTATCAATAATTTTATTAACTTGTTTTCATTCCTTTCTAATGCTTTTGTTCATTTTAAGATTCCATTTTTAATATTTTAAATTCAGTTTTAATATCCTCCACAGGAATTTAAAAACAATCTTCTCTTTAAAACTTAATTGTAGCATTTGTTATGCCAGAAAAATACTTTTTACGTTTTCAGAGCCAATTTTGTGAAGTAATTGGATAATAAATTAATAATAAGAACAACCAGACCCTTATTAACTTTTTAGTCATTAAAGTAGCCTAACATTTCAGAAAGAACAATAACTTTTCCAACAATGTTCCAGAATAGTGATTATAATTATAGTGCACCAAAACAAATGTATAAAATGATGCCATCTTTCTTGGACAGTAGGATGGAAATTTGTAATTATTTACATTTTCCCCAAGCAGCATAAATTACCAGCAATTCTGTCCCAGAAGGAACTGTGCCCCCTCCCTCTGTAAGGAACACAAACAACCATCTAAGCATTTAGACTGATCCCTCACCAGTGCTGCCAGTCAGTCTCCCTGCAGTGAACCCCCTCTCCTGAGCAAGGGGATGAAGCGCTGGTCAGTACTCTGGGTGCCTACCCTGGGGTCAGCCCAATCCAAACCCCCTAGCCCTTTCTGCTATTGGAATAAGGCTAAGAAAAAGCTCAGGAGATGCCATCAGCTCAGCTGTGAGCAGCGCTTTAGCAGCACGGCTGTACCAAGCGCAAAGGGCAGCCTTCACACAGTTTCTCTGGTGCCAGATCAGGATATGAGGAGATGCCCAAAGTGATGTAGAGCCTCCTCCACCGCTTTCCTTCTAACAAAGACCCCCCATGCAGAGACTTGGCCTGAGCCAGGGTGCCTCAGAGTGCTGAGGCATGGCTGGGCTCTCAGTGCCTAGGGGAACCCAGGCAGCCAATACTGTGGGACACCTGAGCTCTTTCCCAAGCATAGATGTTAGCAGAGTGGTCCCACACCCTTGGGACCTCCCAGACCAATTATTGCAGTTTATTGTGATGGGTTTGGTCCTGGCTGGGGTCAGGAGAGCCTCATCTGGAGCAGAACAGAGCAGCCCTGCCTGGCAGTGGCTATGTCATCTCATGTACCTGCAGAATGGTCACAAGTGATACCAGAAAACATACCACTGTGTGGTTAAGTCCAGGCCATAACCCTGTACAAAGCACCACTTTGGCAGCTCACGCCACTTTACAGCTTACTCAGACCTGTCAATCCATCATCCCAATCCTAATGCTCTCTCCCTAATTAAAACAATCTAGATGAAATCTGGAGAGCAAGAGACTTGAGCAGCACTGTGGAGCCCCCAAATTACTTGTAACACCTTACAACCAAACATAAGTGGGTGCTCTGACAAAGCATTGACTAAACTTTTCCTAATCAACTGGAAATCACCCAGTACAAAATTTCTTCTGCCTGAGCAAAAGCTGTTTTTCAGTCCTCTCAGGCTGTCCATGAGGACTGGACTTCAGCCTGGTTTCTCATCCCAGTTCTCATCCCTCTTCCTGCCAATGCAGTTCAGGAGGAGACTTCACGCTAACCCTTAATCATACCAGCAGAGCCTTTGAAGTCACAAAAGGCCTTAATTTTAAACACTTCTCTCCCACAGTTCTAAAATAGCCACTGATACAATAAGCAATGAACAACCACAGAGTTTCTTGAGCAGCACTGAGTACTGGAGTCGTGTCTCAGGCAACAAAAACTTTGGGGAAGTTTGTTTTTCAGTGGGAGAAAGAGCACCAGCAAGAGCACTGCCCTGACTACACAGAGCAGGATTTTTTTTTTTAAGAACAAGTAAATACAATTCATCTCTTGCTTTGAAAAAACAAAAGCAAACAAAAAAGCAGTCATCCATGGGCTTTCCTTTTCATATTTAGGTATAGTAGGTTGAAAACCAAGAGACAAAAAAGGACAGGTGACAACAATCTCAGCCCAGGGCTATTGTGTTGGGCCCAGCTCTGCTGCCCCAGCCACAACACTTTGAGGAAGTGCCACACAAACAGAGGAAGCAGGATTCGGGCTGAGAAGGATTTAGTAACTGCATTACTACGCTCTCAGCACTGATGCCTGTAAAAGATAAAACCTGGGAAAAGACCTCGGGTTCCTACTCCTTATTGTTGCTGCCTGGGATTTAACTTGTATGTCTGAACTATGTACATATTTCACTGATTTAGGTGGGGCGCCATGAACATATTTATACGGGCTGAGACAGTGACAGGACTGCTGATGATTACAGTAACAGGTTAGAGAGGCTTTGCCAAAGCATTCTTAGTTTTTAAAAGGGTTGGTCCGACCCAGCCCCCTTCCCCCTCTCCATTGTTATTTTGTCTGCGGGATTTACGGAAGAAGGAAATGGTAAATTACAAGAAAAAAATAGTATTTATCTTGCCAGGACGTGTTGCTTTGAACTTGGATGATATTAACATATCAATCAGATTCAGTGATATGTTAAACAAGGTTGTCCCTGGTTTATGGTTCACCAAAGCTGGGAGTTGAACCATAGCTTTGTCTGCATGATAGGTAGGGGAGCTTAACTCCACCTATCCAAATCCTTCACATGGACACGCAGCACTGACACTGGGCTCAGGCACCATTTATTTAATCTGAGTTAAGCTGATCCAAAATAAAGCCCAATAAGTTTACAATTTAATTTGAACTGAAAATTTGCCCAGATGAAGCAATCACATAGCAACAAATACAGTAACTGTGGCTGAAAATCCTTGAAGGATAAAAACACAGAACATAATGTAATGTTCTGGGAATAAACTGGGAATATAATGACAGACTACAATCACTCTGCTTAGAGTAGTCATGTAAGAGGAAATATTTTTGGATGATATTTCCAGTTCCCAATCAAAGCTTGGCCAATTAGATGGAAAATTAATTCAGAAAGGAAACATTAATTAGGTCTTGATACAGATGCTAATTCCAACTTTTCATGAGGCTTCAAATATTTGTCTTGCCCCCTCCGCCATTTCCTTACTATGGAATATTCATTATTTTACAATAACTCTTCAGGCTGGTGACAGCTTAATTTAACTACATTGCTTCCTCTGGGGACAACTAAGGACTTGCTATTTAAATGTTAAATGGCAGCACTGAACTGGATGCTGATTTGAACTGGACTGAATGGGATTTACCATACAAAGAAGCATGTCATGCACCAACCAGCTGGCTACAAGGAATTCAGAACAGAAGAAAGAGTGAATAAATTAAGTAATTCACACAATTAATAGCTTAAAGAAAGAAGTCTTACCGTCTCCCTTCTTGCCTTTTTCAGGAAATAACAGACACTGACATTAAGAAATGTATATAAACAATATTTAATCTTGCTTGTTACTACTTTTCCTCCCATATGTAAGCCAAGAGCGAAAACAGATCTCACTAAATAAATGCTATAAAACCAAATAAATAATTTAATAAACAGTAAAAATGCCTCCAAAGTAAATTAATCTTCAGGGCTTTAAATAAATATAGATAATTTAACTCACAAGTACATTTTTTTTCTCAAGGAATTGTAGGCCAAGAGCTATAGTGAAATCTTGATGTAACCATAACCAAAATGTACTATAAAGAAGTTGCACACATGCTATTGTTTAGAAAATTAAATCAGCCCTTGGAAAAGTACTTTTACTTACCATGTTTACAAGTAGTAAAATTCTACAGTTAATCAGCAGACAGAGGTCACAAATACATTTTGAATATTCAGACTTACTATCCACACTTTCACAATTAACTTTTACATTCATTAAGTATTATAAACTAACAGAAAAAGAGCTGCAGTTAAAAATAATGCTGTAAGTTCAAAGCCCAGGATCATAGCACAGTAATAATTCTTTGGAAGTGAAGAGAGGAGAAAACCCCAAATATCCTGATTTACGAAAACAACTAGCTACAGAAAATGAAGTCCAGTTTCCTGTGGCTTTGTGTCTTGTGGTTGAATTATCTTGTGCCTAATAAGATGCAAACTCTGATTGAAACTATTCCTGAGGTTGAGGCATCTATCGGCTCTTTTTCTCTCTCATAGAGATCTCTTGATGTCCAAAATGTAATAATGTTTGGCTCATAATGAAATCTTTCCCTCAGCAGAAAAATCAGTCAGACCCCTCAACTCTGCTTGGCTACTAACTTTCACTAAACATAGAAGAAACTATTGTCAACTTTCTTATATCAAATAAACAGAAATTAGTCAGCAAATTCAAAGATTCCACCAGAAGAGGCTCAGTTTAGATATTAGAAAAAAATTTGCTCTGCAAGAGCAGCTAGGCATTGGAATACACTGCCCAGGGAGGTGGCAGAGTCACCAGCTCCAGAAGTGTTCAGGAGGCATCTGGATGTGGCCCCTGGGGATATGGTTGAGGGTTGATTACAGTAGTATCACCTTGATAGTTGGACTAGATGAACTTGAGGATCTCTTCCAACCTTGACAATTCTGTGATTCTGCGAGATTCAAAAATTACAAAGGTCTGAAAGATAGGCACCTGAGCAGCATGACAATAATATGCATTTCTGTAGGAAGCAGAGTGAAAATGAAAGTAATTTGGGTGCACTTGCTTTTGTTTCAGATCAAGCTTCCTCTCTCTAAATACCAAGTTTTTCTCATATGCCAATTTTATATAAACAAGGTATGTGTTCTTTCTGTAAGTAAGAATAGTGGAAGAAAGGAATCCAGCAGAGGTACATTAAGAGAGGAGAGATAAAGATCTGTGAATCCACTACTCAGTATAGATAATTCTGGTAATGAGGCTAAGAAAACATTTTATAGAACACATTCTGATGTGACTTAATGCCATTAAAAATCAGAGCTCAAATAAGTAAATCTTAATTCTACACTCTTCAGGAGCTCTTTTGTTCTTAAAGTAAACTCTCTTTAAGTGGAGAACAAGGTTTCTAGGGCAAAAATGATAAAGGAGGACATATCTTCTGCTTCAGCCTTTCCTTATCTCTGTATTGAAATCATCACTTTGGCATTTTTGACTTGGAAAAAACTTCTCCTTGCTCAGCTTTTCCTTAAAATGTAGTTACATCCTTTATTGAGAAGAGAATGAAGAAGGATGAATGGCTATATTCAATTCTGAAAGTGTTTTAATAAAACATTTCCACAGCAGAGTCAAAGGCTGTACAGCCAAACCTTGCCAGCAGCATCTCTGCTATTGCAGGGCAGCAGTGGCACTGCCCCTCTGTTGCTGTCCTCTGTGCCAGATCACCCAGAGGTTGAATATCAATTTACTATTAAGCATGGGTGAGGCCTCAAAGATCTTCAATGACAAGTCAAAGCAACACCATGGTATTATTTGCCTACTCAAAAAATAATTTAGTGTACACTTTTAAAACTAAAGTCATCTGATGAATTTAAAGATGTCCTTCATCTGGAGAGATAAATTTAACAACAGGGAAGGATTAGCAAATTTGTAAGAATATCTCTGTCACAAAAATTTTCACTCTTGTCTATGTCTAACAGATTTTGTCAACATTCCCTCAGAAAAAGCACCAGAGGTCACATATATTGAAACTATGGTTTACCTCAGCCAGTAAAACCAATTATTCTTTGCATCTTTCTCTTCATTTTTTCCTAGGGAGATGAATTGTTCTGGATTCACGTCCTCTTCACTCATGGCATGTGGCTGGGATCTAGGGATATATTTGAAAGTCCCTTATATGAATCCTGAAATCGGAATTAGTTTACACAGAGATGCAGAAGTAACCCACCAGATACAAAAAGTTTTAGTCAACAGCTCAGCTCTGTTGACAACAATTTTCCATCAAGCTTTCTTTGAGAAGAAGGAATCTGATGAGTTAAGGCACAAGTTTGAGACAAGTCTGCCAAAAGTTTGAGACTCAGGGTCCCAAAGTTGTACTGTCTTCCTAAGTATGACAAGCATAAATAAGAATATACATTTAGGCAGGGATATATATTTAGGAATATATAAGCCTTCTCTCTGATGAATCTCAGGTGGCATTTTGGTCTCCATTCTGGAACCTCTAAAACACATCTCCTATGGCATTTGATCCTTCCTGAGGCAACTATATCTGGTACCTTCAGTAGGGAAGACCAAATGGGATATTTTAAATACCATCTACTTAAACCTATTTGGCCTCAGTGGCCCAGAAAGATCATGGATAAAATTTAAACACTTCACGTACTTTTTGATGTGGTTTTTAAACCAGTTGGAAATGAGCACCTGAAGGACTATGCTTTTCATATGCTGTCTGCAAAGAACCAGGAAGTACCAGTGACAACCTTCATAGTCTTTGATGACCCTCATCTGACTAGAAGCTACCTCTTGATCCACCTGGACTACCTAAACCATGAGAGGAATCAGCCAGCTCAGATTTTCCATGTAATTTACCCAAGATTTTAACTGCCAGCCAAACCAAACAGCAGAGGGCTCAGGAAACACACAATCCACCTGGGAATTCACTACCTGCCTGGTTCAAAAAGCACACACACAAAACCACATTGTTTTATAGGTTTCAAAACAGAAGGAGGATGAAAAATAGTGAGCATTTGATTGCTTTTCTTCCAGAAAATCTCTTTTTCCAGAAAATTCCTCTTGTAGCTGGGTTTTAACAGAACTACTATAGCAAACTGAAACTTTTCAGCAGTTCAGACTGTAATGTTCGGCCCATCCTCTGCATTTTCCCAGACATAAGACTGACAGAAGCGTGATATTTTTTTCTGAGAAAATAGACCATATTGTGCAATTAAGGACTCTATGCAGAAAAAACATGCAAATATCATGAACATGGAAGAGACAATGTAACAGAGACAACCTATTTCTGATATGTTGTTACTTTGTAGTACTTCAATTGCAGTCTGAAGAATGTAGTTTTTACATGCAATTCCATTAAAGGAAAAAGAAATTAGGGACAGAGTACTGGAAAACTTCATGAGTAGTCATCAGGTCCCAAAAGCTATGATCCACAGCACAGCCTACGATTGTCCTAATCTTCTTGAGCATTTGGTGACACAGTAGAAGACTATTGTCTATGCCCAGCCAGGGGAGGGAGATGAGACAGAACTTTAATGAGTATATTTCAAAGCTATTTGTTAGACAGCAAATGAAAGATGAAAGTTGGGAAAGCACAGTCCAATCACAGAAGAAAAATGTATCTTCTTTTTGGGAAACTCTGCTGTTCTTGTTCTCCCTGGCTTCTCTCTCCATCCCCACATCTGTTCCCACTTACTCTGCACTCATTTTCTCACTGGGAAGCATCAGACAATCTTTACTGCAGGCACAAATATCCGTTCCAAGTGTCTTCGAGGGAATACATTCTTAGTCATGTTTCTACTCTACTGGGTGTCCTTAGTTTACATGCAACTCTGGGTCCACATGTGTCCCAGGCTTCGACTCAGCAAAATACTTATACAGGGATCTCACAGTATAGAAGTGCTTAACCCTCCAAATAACTTGCACACATTTAATTTTGAGAATTCATTCCACTGAGGCTGGCAGAAGTGCAGCGTCTGTCACTGTCTTCTCTACACTGGGGCTTGAGTCTTGCATATTGCACTTATTTGTAATACTGACAGACAAAAATGCGTATTAATTATACAGGAAATGTAACATTTCTGCTTTTAAAAAAAATTTAAGTTGGCAAGAAAGACTGTTCTTTTCCTCACACTTTCTCCAGATGAGTTAATAATTTTCTTCCTTATTTTGTTACAAACTCAGGACTCAGAGCAAGACTTCACTTGTCTGATTTGCAACACTGTTGTGAATTCTCTTGTGTCCTTTGTATGTCTCCCAGGAAGAACCAGCGAGCCCTTGGGGGCTCCCTTCTCACTCCTTCACTGCCTTTCTTCCAGGGAAGGCTCCTTACCCTCAGCCCTCTAGGTGGCTCAGGTGTCCTTCACAGACAAAGAAGACCACAAACACTTTGATGAAGGGGGAAAAGATGCCCAAAAACACAACACCACCCTTATTTGCTTGTTGCTTGTGGATAAATTATTGTCATCCATGGGAGGAACAGAGAACTGGCACAGATAGGGAAACAACATCATAAGGCCAACAGGTTGCTATGCAAAATAATGACTTAATGGGCAATACCTGTAAGCATTTTTTGTATTAAATAATTGCAATTAACCTGTTTCAACTACTAGGAAGATTTTCATTCAGTTAGAAATGCATACAGTAAAGCCACTAAACACGGAAAATCATTGCTCAGAAAATCATAGCTCTGCAAGAAAAGAGCATTGTTGCCAGCTTTTCGCCTCCCCCATCCCCAAGGAGAAAAGCAGCAAAGCAGCTGATAGAACAGGATGGCACATTTTCAACTCAGAAAACATGCATGCTCAGGCAGGCTGGTGGACTGTGTAAAACAGGCAGCTGTGAAGAGATGAGTAAGTCCCATCCATTCAGAGATAAAACAACTTTTTTTTTTTTTTTTTTTACATAGGAAAGTCTAATGTGGAAAGTGCCAATCCTTCTCCCCTCCCTACTTCTTTGNTGCCAATCCTTCTCCTCTCACTACTTCTTTGATGTTCGTTTGCTTTAAAATTTTTCCCCGTGATGAACAACAGAGATTGCCAGCAAGAATTTGCAAGCTAAGCAGCAAAACAGAAGGAACTGAAGACTTGTTGCTCCAAATGAATCCTTGAAAATCATTCTCTTCTGTTTGCTTCACTTAGTAAATTAAGGGATAAAGGGAAGCAAACAAAATATGATGGCAATAGCTATAATAATAATAGCAACTCATTACTGTTTGTAAAACCTCTGTTGGAGGCATGTAAGTGTGTAAAGTGCACACTGCACTCTGAAAGGNCCCATCCCTTCAAAGAAAAAAAAAATTTTTTTTTTTTTTTTTTTTTTTACATAGGACAGTCTAATGTGGAAAGTGCCAATCCTTCTCCTCTCACTACTTCTTTGATGTTCGTTTGCTTTAAAATTTTTCCCCGTGATGAACAACAGAGATTGCCAGCAAATATTTGCAAGCTAAGCAGCAAAACAGAAGGAACTAACGACTTGTTGCTCCAAATGAATCCTTGAAAATCATTCTCTTCTGTTTGCTTCACTTAGTAAATTAAGGGATAAAGGGAAGCAAACAAAATATGATGGCAATAGCTATAATAATAATAGCAACTCATTACTGTTTGTAAAACCTCTGTTGGAGGCATGTAAGTGTGTAAAGTGCACACTGCACTCTGAAAGGGATATAGAAGAAGGCATATTTATTTCCTCACAGGCTGCCTCTTTTTACTAATATATTTTGATAACATCATTGATTTTTGACAGCAAATTTCAATGCCATAAAAAATACCACAAGGACAGTGAAAAGCGTACCTAAACCAGTATAGTACCCATGAGGGTGGAATGTTTTGGGAGGAGTCCAAGAACAGAGTTAGAATATTGGAAGGTGGTAATATTTCTTCAAGACAGACTTCCCATCACAAACCATCAGCTGTGTTGCACATGATGAATATAAAGAGTATAACCTACTCCTTCAGAAATCAGCAATTCTGGGATCTCCCCTTGCCTGAGATACCACTTGCCCGAAGCAGGAGGATGGGTGGCGGCACTAGGTGGCACTGGAAGCCCTGAGGTTAAGGCAATTTAGTGTTATTTTGGGCTTTAAGCGCCATCTGGCGTTATTGTAGGTTTTTTTGAAAAGTCTGGTTATGAGACCCTGACACTGGCAACCTCCACTTTTCATGCTTTACAATAAATATACATAACTAGATATGCATATATATATATATAAAACATAGTACCACTGAGTTTTGATGAACGGATTAGTATTTCCCTCCTTCCTTGTAACTTTTGGAAAGGAGTTCAATATGCAATGCATTTGTCAATTCTGATTTTTAGCCAAAAACATTTAATCAGAGGAGTTTTGGCTCAAAGGCATGAATGCGCTGCCAGATGCACTCCTGCTTCTGGATGCAAGAGCATTTCAATGCCCTTTCCTTCACAGCTCCTTGGCTTCTCCTCCCTTAGGCTTCCTCTTGAAAACTCAATCAAACAGGTAAGACAAATCAGAGAAACTGCCATGGGAGCCAAGAGCATGAAGATTAAACAAACAAAATCACACATCCGTTCTTCCAACTCCTGTCCACCCCGTCGTCTTCACAAAAAGAAACACCAAAACAATAACAAAGGACTAGCCATCACAAAAATCACCAAAGCCTGGAATGTATCTAATCATAAGTCAAGATGTGGCACATGAACGGCAACCACCTAGTAAGGATTTTCTTCCATGCAAGTTTGCTGCAAATTTTCTCATTCCTGTCTTCATTCTTTACTTGTTTGGCCTGAAATGCTTTAGTGATAAATAACAACTTATTTTATATCCCTAGAATATTCCTTCTGGATATTTGTGTATGCAAAATTCTAGATTCTGCTTTGCCATTTCCTGGACAACATACAACCTATGCTGAAGGCAGTGTGCAACAGGTACACACTCAGCTTCCCAAAAACAGACATCTGTTTCACATTTTGAAAGACTCTTGCACTGTTGTAAAGGCTGGGAGGGCAGGGGTAGGCTTCTTCTCAGCCTTGCTCATGTTGAGTCTAACAGAAAAAGTTTCTTTCTACTTCTTTAGGAGTATACAGTGGATTTTGCCTTTTGCTACTACTTTGTAAATTGATGCTGTAAGAAGAAATTGCTGACACAATGTGAAAAGGAGAAACAGCTATGGCTCTAGAAGCTGGTGGGTGACTGATGCTGACTAAACCACTCCAGACCCTGTCTATAGACAGGGCAGGGGACCCCACTGACTCCACCTTGAAAGGCAGAAGGGCTAACCTTTTCTTCCTGAGATTACCAACACTGGCACACTAAAGCCAAAGCTCAGATTACCTTTGTATAATTTGCCAACAATTCATTTATCCTGTTATTATCCAACATCCCATCTCCTGGGGGCAAGGATGGAGGGGAGTGGCAGGTAAACACCAGGGCATAGGATGGGCACTTCTGCAAACTGCCAGACCAAGCAGGGGAATTCAGAAAGGAGTGTGAAACAGTTGACCTACCCAAAAATGAATCCTCTCACAGACATAATGAAGACAGAATTTGCATTAGAAATTCATACAGCTGTTTGGAGAGGGGAATGTTGCCCTCAGGGAAAAATCCACTCCCTAACACCCAGCCTTAGCATCTCCCTCATGCCTGGCCAAGGTCCTCCCCCTCATGAGGAAGAATCCTGCCCCTGAGGCACCTAAGCAACAGTGGAGCAATCCTAAGGAGGCTGCTTTATTAAATTAAATGTTGTCGTGGGAGGATGCAATTCAGGGGGATTTTTTTCCTTTTTTTCTCCTTTTTTTTTTT
>VWYI01020794.1:259-17370 GCA_013399455.1 Anthoscopus minutus
AAATACAAACTAAAAGTATTAAAAGAGTAGAAATAATGGTATGACATTATGGAGAAAAATCATGACCAGCCCTAATCTACCTTTTCTCCTTCCAACAAAACCCACTACGTGAATAGAGGAAAGGTATGAAGAGTAGATTTGACTCATTTGTAACCAAATGCAATTATTTAGCAGATTTTTCTTCTATTCCAAGTATATTTTTACATGTATTTTCAAAATATATCAAGTATTCTAGGCATGATAAATAACAATACAGCTCTCAATAAAGAGAAGCCGTTCACTGCCTTGGAATGGAATGGGTTGCTGAATAAAGCCAAAACAAGACAGGCAATCTTCTATCCTGCTCATCTTTTGTAGTTTTGGTTAAATACAAGGATTTTTATTATAAAAATAATCCTATTGCTACTTTTTCCACTCCTCTGATATCTGATCCACTTGACTACTAAACTCTATGTATGCCAAACTTAAGATGTGCCATTATATATCTAAAAGCAAAACCAAAATAAAATCACAAATATGTTGAAAAAATTTTAGCCCTCTACCTGCTAAATGCAAAGCCTCAAAGTAACAGGGAAATGGTGGATGGAATGTCACAGGTCCCTCCACACTTCTTCCTCATTCTGCTAGCACAGCATTGATTTTGTTTTTATTTGCATTTGCTACATTGGTGCTCCTTCAGGGAAGTTATTTTCTACAGCCTTCCTGACCCAGCAATTTTACAAGTACTGATAATGAAAGCAACCATTTAGATTTGCAGACAGCAATCCAAGTAAAAGCTTTTCAGCTTTCCTTTCAAAAACCCGAGGTTTTGTTTTCAAACAAAGCAGAGTCTCCCCTTGCTAATTAAAAAAATCTCAGCCAACATAACCTTTTTATCTCAACTGCAATTTAATTGCACACTGTTTTCTAAGCAAAGGTATGATCTGTATAAAGCAGGCAAATCACTGGGCACCAGCCTGCAGAGGTATTACAGTGCTGCTGTTTCTGGGCTGGTCACAGGGAACATCTCTGGATGTTACACACAGATATAAAGCAGCACATCTGGTAATTCAGATCTGTTCAGCAAAAAGCTGAAAGCAAACTCTTTAAGTCCTGTTCTTTTAATCCAAATGCTATAAAAAAAGGAATGATTGCAACATTATTTGCTCCAAAGCCCCTGAATACAAACAAGAACACGGAGCTTTCTGCCACTTAACAACTGACACCATGAGCTACTCTGAAAGCACAAGGAAGGTCCATAGAAGGTAATTTTAAGGGGTATGCTTTTCCATGAGATAAATATACAGAAATATTTGAAAGAGTACTATAAAATTATCTTATTACCTTTTAGGATTAAGCAATAAAAACTCTGTTTTTCAATGCATCTTCTAATACTGCTTCTGACTCAGATTAACATCTGTGAGGTTTTATGGGAACAGGTTTGCTCAAGTTCTAGAATATCACATTAGAAGAACACTGGCTTCCAAAAAGATCTAGCATAGCTAACTTGTTTGCAGCAGTGTTTTCTAACAAAGCAAAGACTCCTAATACTTTAAAGAATTCCATTCTATTTGGCAGTAAGTCACTGCAATAAAGTTTGAGCAAAAATGTATTATTTCCTCCCTGGTGCTGAGAAGTTGTTCAGCATTTGAGCAGAAAAGGTCTTCCTGTATTCTCAAGGGTATGTAAGAATTGCAATGACTAAATCTATTCTAGGGTTATTTAACTCAGGTTCATCTCTTTTCATCCCATTCCTTAAGTCAGGCTTGTAGGCAGATTTAAAATCCAAACAAATAACCAGTAAGTTAAATTGTTGATGCTATTAGAACACTGGCATTTTTCAGAATGCTCTACAAAAGTATCTCTGACAACAGAACTGCAATCCTAATCCCCCTGTCTGACCCAACAGAAGATTTATGCAACTCTCCAGATCCCTAGCAAAGTCTGTAAGTGATCCTCTTCCACAAATATAGGATCAGGGTTCAGATGTTTTTCCATGTTCATTCCCAGATTTCTTCTAATAGTTAATATTTTAGAACTGAAATCCACAGTTAAAATACAGCTGCCTTGCTTGTGTCTTGAATTCTTGCAGAGTTAAGCAGAACCCAGACTGCTGCTTCTGCTGGTCTTTGAAAAAAAACCACACAGGTTTGGAAAGGCTTTCAGAAGCGAAATCCCAGTAACTTCAGTAGTGTCTACACCCAGATTCACCAAGATAGTAAGAAGCCAGTGTCCAAGCAGAGGAAATATGTTAATGTGCTCACACTTATCTGAACATTACCTTTCTTGGGGAATGGGAAAGCGACCAAGTCTGTTACTGGCAGGCAGAGAGTTGTTTATAAGAAGCTGCTGGCTGGAAAACTTCCACACACACTGCTGCCCAAATGCTAGTGATTCAAAGATGCAACATGAGCACAAACATCTGAACTCTGAGTGCAGCACAAGTACACCTTGAGGAAATTAGCCTAAAATGTCAGTATACATGAAAGTACAGTCGTTTCACAAAAAAGAGACTGCAAAGGAGTCAAAAGGTCCTTTATTACACAGTGCACGATCAAATACACTCAAGCCCCTTCCTTTAACCATGTTTGTCTATGCTATTAAAATCATCAAGTCAAATAAACAATCACTGTCAGCAATCTATTGCCATTATCACCTGTAAGGCAGGTAAAGGTGGCAACAGTCCTGAAGAGACTTCTCAGTCCCTCCCTCCTAAAAGCTTACAGGCACACCTCTTCCAAATAACCTACCAGCATTCAATCAGAACGAGCAAACAGCTCAGTTCTCATTATTTTCTGATCAACATGTAACTTCATACAAAATGTTATTGGCCCCCTTCCAGTCATGTAGTTCAAAGGGCAGTGCAATATCCCATCCCTGGGGGAAGGAACAAGCCCCTGCTTAACACCTGCTGGGGCAAATGGCTGGAAAGCGCATTTCATGCATATGAAAAGAACCCAAGGCTCCCGGTGGACATCAAGCTGACAACAAGCCAATGGGCCCTTGAGGCAAGAAAGATTAATGGTATCCTAGGCTGCATATGGAAGAGCTGCCAGCAGGCCCAGAGCTCTACTCAGCACTGGAAAACCACATGTAGAGCAATGTGCCCAGTTCTGGGTTCCCCAGTATAACAGAGACACAAACACACAGGAGAGTGAAGGGCCACTAACAACCCTCTGGAGCATCTCTCATGGGAAAGCCAGAGTCACCCTCTAGAGCCAGCCCAGAGAAATGGTGCCCAAGGACAGGAGCAGATACAGTGGGCACAAACACAGGAGATTCCTTGTGATCATAATGAAAACTTTTTTGTTGTGTGGGTGACCAAGTACTGGCTGCCCAGAGAGGCTGTGGAGTCTCCATCCTGAGATTCAGAAGCCATCTGGACACAGTCCTGNAGCCATCTGGACACAGTCCTGAGCAATCAGCTCTCTGTGACCCTGCTTGAGCAGTGGGGCAGGACAAGATGACTTCCCAAGTGCCTTCCAACATTAACCACTGGGTGATCTGGTGATACACATTCCAGCTGTAGGCTGAGGAAGCCAGAAAACCAGGGCTCCCTGTGTGACCTTTTCAAACTGCCTGTACTAGTCTTCCAATGGAAATGCACTGTACAATACCAAAGGTGAGCCACAAAATACTGGCGGTCACCAGCAGAACCTGGTGTTTGCTCCCTAACTTCTACCAACCACAGTCAAAAAAAACCACTAAAACTCCCAGATTCAGGAACATCCAGCATATCTGTTGCTGGAAATACACATTACTTAGCAGAGAAATAACTGGTTTAGGCTATAACTTCCATTCTATTTACTTTAACTTTTACAACAGTTTCCTCTGAATGCAACTTCATTCCGTATTTGTCATTTCTTTTCCTTGTCATTATTTTGCCCTTAACACTACAGAACTTGCTCCTCTTATATAACCATACTTGAAATGCTGTGAATTGCAAGGAAAAATTACAGAAGTAAACTGCTAAGAGCCTGCCGAAATCTTGACAGTTTATACCAGCTTTAAGTATCTATTTAGTCTTCTTAACAAGAGATGGGTAAGAAAGAAGTGAGGAAAAAGTAAACAGACATCCTACAGAGTGATCCACAGAAATCCACCAGCAGCAACAGGAGATACATGAACCAGTACTCTTCAGATTAGTGACCAGACACAGCTTCTTATCCTTCCTACAGAAGGAATTTCTAGAAAGTTCGCACAAAGATCTCTGACCAAACTTGTTAAATCTCAGAAGTTTTAATAGACTGTCAACACATTTGAAGGACATTTTTAGTCTCAAGAATGTTATGAACACTGCTACTCAGTTTTTCTACAGCATAGCTGGAGAGTGTTTACCACGATTCTACACATTAGCAGGTGAAACACGTCAGTCTGGAAGTGATTACTGCAAAACAAGGCTTCACAAAGTTTTCAAAAAAAGCATCCATCTGCTTCATTCCTTTCCATGACATCCTTCACAGGTCTAATACCACACAGCACTGGGGCAAGAACCAACTGAAATTACAGAATACAGGTGTTTATGCTCTCTACCTTGAAGGAAGTGAGTGGATGCCAATAATTAAAGTTAGTTAGCAGTTCTGGGAGTAACATTTGCACCTAGTAATTGCCACCTATTCTCACTTCCCCATTTCCTATCCCTCCACAGAAAAAATAAGGGCCTGACTGCTGTCATCTAAAACTGCCACCACAGGGGCACAGTCCTAGAGGCAAAGGAGACTGTCACCAACAGCGTTCCTTGCCCCCTGCAAGACAGAGCATTCAGCAGGTTGGTATTAAATAGTCTGTTACATAATAACTTAGTATCCTAAGCCTGTATCCTTCATTCTGGATGAAGTCTGGCTGAGGTTATCCAGAAAAGGGCAAGA
The DNA here is from genome assembly GCA_013399455.1 of Anthoscopus minutus. NCBI lineage: Eukaryota > Metazoa > Chordata > Aves > Passeriformes > Paridae > Anthoscopus > Anthoscopus minutus. Next base: position 5,107 of record VWYI01020794.1, read on the forward strand.
GCAGCACATTTCCTGCCTCAGGACCTAATCACTATTTGAATTTTTATAAACCCTTTGAATACTGTTAATTTAAAAGACAAGAATTTACAATGACAGATATATATTGTCTAGCATTTGCTCCAAGAATATCTCTGAAAAATGGTACATTAAGACATGAAACTACATTTTTTTTAACTGCAGAGCAGATAAAATGTACTCCTATTAATGTCAAATGGAGAGCTCAATATGCATACTTTTCTGAGTTCTTAAGTTTTCCTCACTATGTAACAATGAGCATATCTGGAAGAGGATGCACACTCTCCCACAAATAAAAATCACTGATCTCTGAACAACCAAAACCTCCACAAAGTTCCTCAACTGCTCCTATCTAACCAAGTTCACTGTGACACATCAAAAACACAACTGGAGGCTAAGAAAAGGAGCATGAAGAAGGTAAGGGGCACTCTGTCTCCCTGATCTTCTCCTGAATCTGGGCTATTAATCTTAGGACATCTGTCAAGAGTCACGGGGAAGTCATAGAAATGTTTTACCAAAACTGCCCTAATAGGTAGAACACCTTTTGCTCCTAGGTGACTTTCAGCAACAATCAAAGATGACAGTACAGTATCATCCACATCTCCTGTAAGGAAATGCCTATTACACTATTGCACTCCCCCAGAAGGTGTGTGTGGTGAGGTGGGAATCAATGCATAACTTGCTTATAGCCAGTTGTCATTTACAAGATTAAATACTGACACCATTTTTAATACCTGTGTTTTGTTTTTCCCTTGATATTCAAGCATTGCCTTTGTTTGAGTGGGCAAACCCTACACTAAACTTCTCCAGATTCCTTCTGCAAGGAATATTCACAGCCTGTACCATGTTCCATTCCAGGCTCAGCAGATGAGCTGAGTGCTGAGAGAAATCCTCTGAAGGCCAAGGGAAGCATGAACTCTAGTCTCACCCAGAAAGACTTGAGCCTTGAGCAGGCAGGGCTCCACAACAATACTCAATCAGTAACAGAAATGCAGGAATTGCAATGTCAACCTCTCCTTCCCAGGCTTTACTCAACAGAAGTAAGCAGAACATGCAGTTAAATCAGATCAGTCCTTCTCAACTGAAACATCCAAGAGTAGTATTTTAGGTGAAACCCTTTCCCTCTCCACTTTGCTTGAATGGTTCTGCAGCACTGAAAAGCTGTTCTGCCAGCATGGAGCAGATGGGTTAACTAGCCTAAAAAGGGATTGCTCAGTCACCTCCTGCACCATGACTGACAGATTTTTGTTCAAAACCAAAGGTCAAAACCTTTGGAGGTTTTACCTCCAGGGCATTGTTTCACAGCATGCTGGTCTCCTCACAAAACAAGTGCTACTTTGGGGTAGGAGCTTGAAGAGGAAGGGGGCTGGCTGCTTGGTTTTGAGCTTCACAGCAAAATGCAATATGCTCAAAGAATTTCCTTTTCTAGTAATTCCCAGGAAAAAGGATTTGTTTCTTCTCTCAAAATGTAACGCTTGCCTGCATTATAGCTAGGCCTGACAGGAGTTTCACTACACAACAGCAAAATTTAACAGCTTACATGAAAAGTTTAAAACAAGTCTTTATTAGAACATGTAATACTTCAGTAAAGGCTTTGATATGTTTAGGCAACTGAACAAAATTAAGGATCAGATACTCATTTATCTGTCATATTTTAGGAACCAATTCCAAATGAGGCTAATCTTGAACTACCAATATACCTCTCTTACTCTAGATTTCAACTTCCATTTATTACAATTTCTTTGTTTTTCCCAAATGCCCTTCCTCATCTTTAGTCTTGCAAATCTTCAGAATATAAAATGCTGAAGGGGAGAAAATTGAGAAAAACAACTCCTCCCAAACACCTGCTTCATCTGAACTAAGACTATGAAGAACTATGTAATTTTGAGCAGCCATCACTTACCAGATAAACACAAGGCAAAAGATAATCATAAAGTTTTTGTTTAATTTCCTTTAAAAAGTGCAAAAACCAGAGATGCTCTGAAGAGGAAAACGAACTGAAACAGAAAGTTACACAGTGGTGATTCTGTGAACATAGAAAGCTTTCTGCTTACAGACCTCTGCACACTTTCCCAAACTATCCCATACTAATGAGCAACTACAAACTTATACTCCCCAAAAATCAACTTGAAGGTTCACTTTGCAATTTATGATGTTCAACTTACAAAATGCACCTTCAGTCACTCTTAACACAGATAAGAAAAAACTCTTATTAATTCAGACATAAGCAGAATATTGCTTGACTGAGTGGGCCAATGAGAAATGAATGCTCACTAGTCTCATCTTTCACCTACTTATTGGTAAATACATGGATTCAAACAGATCAGTCTTCAAGGCTCTCTCTAAAAACCCTACCAATTGGTTAGTAACAACAGGGGATAATCAAAGTTGGTAACACCTGTATCTGTGATCACTTATACAAAGCTTAACTCTTGTCTCTTCCTCACTCATCTGCCTTGCTACTTAGTTACCACAAGACCCAAATTGCTTGAAATAAGCATATGCTTTATTCAGCAAGGATTAATGGATGTTGTCCTCCAACAGGGCTGGATACTGAGTGAAAGCAAAGAAAACATACCAAAAATAACTTCTTTTCAACATAAACTGTCTAAGGTACTACTGTTTACACTAAAGACCTTATTCTACAGTTAGTTGCATGGTTTGCCCAAAGAAGACACCAGAATAGTATTTAATTAAAATACAGAAATCCAAGCTTTTAAATAACACCTTTTTTCCCCAACATGTGCAGACACATCTAAATGCCTTTCAATATCAGAAGGCATTAGCTGTGAATGAGTAAATCTCCCCTGCCATGATGCAAGCTTCTGCCCACCTGACATTACAGTATGACACTTGTTTTTCAAAAAGTTATTTAAAAGAAAACAATTAATTGGTTTTTTTCAAGCTTCTAGAAGAACTGAACCTCTAAGAGGCTAAATCTGGGAAGTTCTAGCTCAAAACACAGAACATAAGTGCTTAAACAGCCAAAAGAGAGACGTTGCCTCTTTCAAAAACATTTGGTGACACCTCTACAGTGCTCATTACTGCAGCACCTGAGAACAGAGGAGCACTATGGAACACCTGCAATGAAACTACTGATTTCCCAAGAGTGCCCCAAACCAACACGGGTAAGGAAGAGCTGTCTGTGCTGCTGTATATATACTCTCCCTATATACTACATACTGCTGGGTACTGTCTGTACTCTTACTTCTCTGCAAACTCAGAGCTGAAGTCCAGATCTAAGTCACAGTTCAGAAAGTCTGATCTTTCACTTGTAGCTTTGTAAGTTAACAGAAGCATTTTCAGACCTCAAGTTTTTGACTTATTTTAGTATATGTACTGTTGTGATGCAAATAACACGTGGGAAAAAAAGATCTACTTCCTCTGTCCTACTCAAAAGACTAAAAATTATTATCAATATTTTAAAGACTAATAAGAAGTTCAGAGTCTTCTTGACTTACTTCAGAAGCAGTAAACCTAAACCAACTTTCCTCAAACTGAAGCTATGGAAAAAAATTTTTAAAACGCTTGCGCAACAGGAGTAAATGTGTTCCTTAGAGAAATACAATAACTTTGTTTCCATGCTAAACAAAGTTGGTGCTAAAAGAAAATATTTGAACCTAATTAGAACAGGAGAATATGTAACAAAGAAAAGCTGGATTGCTGGGAGTGAACCATCCCTCTCACACGTCAGTAGGATCCTGGAGGTCTCTAAGGTGTGGAGAGGGACAGGTACAGCTCAGCTGTGCATCTGTGGCTGTCAAACAGGCTCTTGGCAAAGATGAAATGACAACACAGTGCAAACAGTGGCACAAAATTTTATAAATTACTGAGCATGCCTCTTCCCATTTACAAATATTACAAATCCTAAAAATTTCATTCAAGTCATTTAGCATTCTACTGCAATAAAAGCTTGTAAGAGCCAAGACCAAGCTTTTCAAAACCTGAGGACTGTGTGACTGTGAGCAAACTACACAAATTACACTTGCCTGGAAATTTCCTCAAAGCTGCTTACTTGGGATAAGGGGCCATGTGCAGGCTCTTACACCGCAGGAGAAGGAAGGTGGTGCATTTCTCTTCCACTGGAGTTACTTCCAATTTACTAAAGACTTGAAAGCAGAAAGGGAAGTTGTTTGCTTGTGTATAACCTAACAAGATTTACTAGCAAAGACTGAAATAGCTGGAAATCTCAAATTTCAGTGGGATTTACGACTTTCTTCATTTCCTTCTACAAGAGTGGGAGCTCAGCATTGCAGGTGATGAGCAGCAGGTTGTCCTGAGAGTGCCATACTTGACAACAGGTCCCTGCCAGCAGAAGCTGCATCACTATACTCCACACTACTCAGATCACTCCTATCTCTAAACTAATAGAAATATTGTTTTTAACCTAGTCAGAACAGACTAAAACTTTGATTCGGTATGTGATAATGTGTTGATTTTGTTTAAAGACCATCACCCAACAAACACTAGAAAGTAGAAATAAAAAGTTTTAATTTAATAAGGGATTCAATTAGTTAGGTTTGGTTTTTTTTTGCAAATCTGTTGTATTGGTGACTTGTACAATATTGACATTATAATAACCTTAAAAAATAACAGAGATGCTGCACACCTCAATCCCAGTTAAGAAGTGTCAAAGGAAAAAAAAAAGAACAATGCTGCTCTGTACATCCATACCTTCTGTGGAAGGCACTGAGTCTCCTTAGGGGTATCATCTCTCCAAGTGAAAAAATCTATTAGTTCATCAACTTTCCAACTTTGATGACCTGAATTCAGAAAGCTTCCCAGAACCACAAAGAGCCCATTCCTCAGCTACTCAACACTGAAGGCAAATCCCACAGGAATTGTTTCTGGCTTTTTTCAATTAACCTACAAGTAGCTCAGTATTTTACAATTGTCCAAAAATCAACACTATGTAAAGAGGAAATCTGTGAAATACACATCAGCTTGCACAGATGTAGACACATTTCCTGTAGTCATTTCAAAACAAGGAACACAATGAATGAGGAGGGGGATGAAGGAAGAAAGGGAGATGATGGGGCAGAAGGGGCTTAGGAGGTTTTGGGGGCTTGATGACAACTCCTCCTCCTCAGTAACAGCAGCAGAACAATTTGAAAACGTGCATAGGAATAGAAAAATCTATGGAAAACAGAGGCCAACACAGTATAGTTATTTTTCGTCCCCTCAGCTTACTTCAGGTAGGAGAAGGAAGATATAATTAATAAATCTCTTACCAATAATCAATACTCCTGTGTCCTAACAATAACTTCTCTCTGGGGAATTTGTACTGGACCACACAGTACAAACACCATGAGCAGATGCACAGATCAGCAGCACCTGAGAGACTTAAGACTAACACTGAAATGATTGCAACAGAAAAAACCTCACACCTATTCAGAAAACTAAACCCATGTATGTAATACAAAAAAACAGGCCCACTCAGATGCTATCAGTGCTTTAAAAACAAAACTAGAGTGGAAGTAAAATGTTTATTTCAACTAAGACTCTTCACATATGAAATGTAAGAAAAAACCACTCATGGCCTATGCTCAGACAACGTGCAGTCTTAAGAAATTAATGTTATGAATTTATTATATAAGCCTGTCCAATTTTATATCATTCACATGTATAATTTTTGCTTTAATTTATGTTTATTCTCATTAGCATTAAACAGAAATTGTCTTTTCCACAAATGGTCCTCATTCATAACCATAAACCAATAAAGCAAGTTACCTACTCCCATTTTGCATAGTGTTATACCTTATTTAAGCTACAAGCAAGACAATTTCAGTCCTCAAACACTGATTTTATACACAGCTAATTAAAGAATTGAGGCCACTCCACTGCAAACACCATCCACACAAAAATGTTTTTCACAGTTTTGTCCTCCTTGCAGTACTCGGGTATTAAGTGCACTTTTTACCTTTCCTAAAATGTTAAAAGTCAATATGGAAGTTCTGTTGCTAAGCTAAAAGTATTTACTTATGCTGAGATGCCAGTACTTGCACCTTCAGAAATGAAACATCAGTCATTTAAAATTTCTACTGGTTTAACTGACCTTCAGAAAAATAAAATGATCGTGTGATTAAAAGTATGCTTGGCCATGCTAGAGTTTTCTACAACGTTACTTTCCTGCTGTGTGTTTCCACAAAACCTGACTCAGAATGAAAAGCATGACCTTACTTCTCAAGAGCTGCTTTTCCACTTGTACTGCTACTAGAAGTCAAAGATAAGATCCAGTGAGCATATGTACAAGGTCAAGAACCTATTTTAGACTGTAACACAATCACTCTGTTTTATGAATGGACTCAACCAAACTATCTTAAGAAAAATCTGTCCCAGTCTATCACAAAATGTTTTCACCACATACAGTGACACTGCTCATCAGTCATGGGGATGAAAATTTAAAAGCACCTGCACACGGACTACCTACCCTACACATCAAAGCCTAAGACTCCAGAATATCTGCCCGAAATTCTCAAAAATTGAGTCACTTGTGCTGTGTGTATCTGTCCAGAACTGATTAAAAGGAAAATTTTGAAAAATTTTACTATCTTTTACAGAAAAAAGACTATTTTTATGTTACATATTACTATTACAATTATTCATGTAGAATATCGAGACTTCATCAGTTTTATAGCTATTCTCATAAAGTTCTTTTACCTACCACTACCAGGGAAAAATAGTAATTCCTGTTTAATAATGCATTACTATACAACTCAAGTGAAGGGCTGGTAGTGAAGGACCTAATGAAGCCACTTGAAAAAACTCAGATTGAATTAGCCAGTATAAAAATCCTAACAGATCACTTCAGCTTTAGCCTTGTAGTCCTGTGCAAAATCAAGAAAATTTCAAATACAGCAAGATTCATAAATGGCACTGCTCCTTCATGAGCCAGGCAGGGGCACTGGCTCAAAACTCGATACCAACACAGATGAGGATTGCTCATTCAAGACCCAGTTAACAAGGAAAACCAAGAAAAATTGTAACTGAAACCTGAACATCTACAGAACTGAGGAATGCTAATGAGATTAGATGAGGCAAAAATGAAAAGATAATATGCAGAGTGTTACAAAAAACCCAACCAAATGAAAACCTACCTATTCCAGATTGCTCTGGAATTAGTGCTCTCGCCTCTTAAAAATTCTAAATGTATTATCAGGACATTCAGTTTGCTCACAGCATTTCATCAGAGAAAAAAAAATAATTCTGAAACCTGGAAGGACTTCATAAGATTAACTGTCCAGTAAATAGCAAGTATTTCCATGTTTTCCTTAATTTGCACAAAAACCCCTTCATTTGCATAGAAAACAGTGTCTTACTGTTTTGGTCTGTTGTATTCCTAGTTTTTAAGCCTATCAAAATTTCACTCGTGAATGTGAACTAATGACCATGAACGCCACATGGGTTTAGCTAAGATGCTCTCATAAATGTTAGAGAATATAAAATAATCAAGATTCACAAGCTAAGCATGTAAAACACGGAGTTAACCAGGTGATCTTGCAGCACTTGGCACTTTCACATTATTTTATTCAGAGCTGAAAAAGCCTGCAGTAAACCACCCCCCCCAATTCCACTCTTTTCCCACCTTCCATGCTCTCCCCAACACCTCACACAGGCTCTGAGGGTTATAAGCCAAAGCAGATCCTCCCGTACCACTTACATAACCTGAATGCTTCAAAATTCAGCCACACTTTCATGGTTTCTCTAGGGGCTAACTGCTCAAGATAGATGCTCAAGATGGACCAAATTTACACCAACTTTTGGAATTGATAGATCTACACATTGTAGGTTGAAGCATGAATTTAAAAAAACTCATCTCAACTTGCATCATCCATTCCCCAAGACTCAAACCACAGAAGCAGTTGGTGCTCCCTGAAAAAAAAAAGCCTTCTGCCTACACAAAGCCTAGAACAAGTGGCTGTTAGATCAAGGAGAAAGAGAGCTGGCAATGAAAATATGAGTCTTAATACTTTCTCATGGAAGAGCTGGAGTTATTTACTTCTAAGTTTATGTAACTTTCTTTGAGGAAGAAGTAACATCAATCGATAAACGGCTGAAGGGCACAAAAGGCTGGCTGTCTTGTCTTTCTGCACAAGATGAACAAAATGAGAATTTGCTTGGGCAGAAGTATTTAAAAAAAAACTGGCCAGTGATGCAAACACATATTTTTTTAAAGTCTTGTTCTATTGCAAGTTCAGGTGTAGAATCTCTCTAAATGCTGTGCAGAATTCATAACATAACTATGTAACACTGATCCACCAAAATAGTTCTGAGAACTGATAAAACACTATTTTGTAGCACTGCTCTAGAGAGGAAAGACATCTCTGCAGGAAAAGAAAATTATTGAAAGCATTCAAAAAATCCCCTCCAACTGTAATGATCAAACCCAATAACACTACAGGGCCATGCTGGCTTTCAGAAAGATCTGTCCAACCAATTTTATGGTAACAGCTGCACTGACAGAAGAATGAGCTCTTGCAAAAAAGTTCATTTAACACAGCTTAATGTTGCTTGTTTAAATTTTGACAATTAATTCCCAGAATGCTTTCTGAATTTCCACATTCTGACTATTTCTGCAAGAAATGTGATTTTTTTTTTTTACTATCACTACTTTTCCATCAAAACACATTTAAGGTTACAGTTTTCCACTAGCTAACCAGTTACAAAAAAACAGCTCAAATACACTTGAAGGAAACATAATTTATACATTCTAGATCTCCCTTACAGAAATCACATCTCTTCCAAAGTTTTAAGTGCAAATCTACTATTTTTGGCACCATTTTTCACAGATCAACTAAATCATCTTAAAATCAGATTTGCTGCAAGTTTGTTTGAGAGCTTTGAAAGCATTCCTGTAGCCAGCAGTAACAGGCTCACTCAGAGTTAAAGAGTAAGAACCAATTTGAGAGCCTGAGAGCACCTTTAAACCTAGAAGAAAACAAACTCCAGCACTTCTTCAAAACAGATGCAAGAAATTCATGTTCTGTAGTTGTATCAAACCTGCATTTTTATATAATGCACATGTATTCAGTAAACCACTGCACTCTTCCAAATAATTAAAAAACCCCAGCTTAGTAACTGCAATCAATGTACATCATGGACAATTATGACAATTCTGATATTTTCCTATTTTTAGCACCCATATTCATATCTGTTGCAGTGTGTGTGAATTTGAAACAACAAAGTTTGAAGACTGCTGAAGAAAAAGGAATCTTCTGTCTCTCGAAAGCCCTCTTCCATTGTTCCATCTCTGGCTTTAATATCACCCTGAATGCTCTCTGGATATACCTTATATAAATATGGAACAGTTACATTTTATGGAGGTGTTAAAAGTACCAGAAGTGGATACTGAAAGTAGCACACTGGAAGTCTTCTGTAGTGGTACATAAGGATAACTGCACAAGTTTAACCTCATGAGTTTGCTTTCCTGAATATCCAACAAACACTCTTAGAAATTTATTTCTGTTATACTTCCTAGGTTTGAAACATGCTCAAGTCTGAAGTCTCAAGGAATGCATCCTCATCTGGACCAGTTCTGATTCAAAGATTATCACTGTATCTAAGTTCTTGTATGAACAAGAGAACACAAAGTTCTTTTTAGTAAGATAGTTTATAAATTAGGAAAACAAAAACTGGTTAAACATACAGGAAAGAATTTTTCTCAGTTACTTTTGATTACTGTACAACTCACTTCAGCAAAACAGTGTACTCCATGCCATTGCCCTTGAGGTAAGAAAAATCACATCACGGCATGCACCACGAGCTAACAAACCTTAATGGACATTTGGGATGACAGATAATCTGGCACCAATTACAAGAATAATGAAAAAGAAATCTAGAATAAAACTAATTCCTAAGTAGTAAGATCTCCAGGTAGAAGATTGGTGCTTTTCCAATGTTTTGGCTCACGTCTACTAAATTTTTCATAAGGTAGAACAGGTAAACTAAGGTACTATTTAGCAAATTATTATTTCTGCTTTCCTTTAGCTATTATAAAACATAAGAACAGAAGTATGAAATACGTTATAAGAATGTAAAATATTAAAAAACCAGAACCTACACAAAGTTTGCTAATATTGCTACACTCCAGAACACCACCATTCCAATGTGGTTATTTGTAGCCTAACGTAATAGTAAATAGCTACCTCCATGCAAGAAGAAAACTAATCTAAAACAGGAAGACCTCCTAAAGAAAGATGATCAATAAGAAGACAAATTGAAGCAGCCTAGAAAACAACCTCTGGAAGCACTCTTAATTGAGAGCCAAAGAGCAGAATCACCACATTTGGGACAGAAGAGCAAGGATCCATAGCTGCTGCATGAGTACTACATTTTCTAAACACCGACTCTACCCCCCACAAAAATTCACCTCATTGACACAAATAATCCCACTGCAGTCACTAGCACTAAGTCATTTCCTGGACAAAGCTTTACAACCACTTAGGCCTACACAAAATGTGTTTCAAGATTTTACATCAACTATAGTTGCTGACTTCTGCATTTGAAAACGGGAAACCCCTCCAAATCACTCAACAAAACACATGCTTCTTTTCTATAAACACTTTATCAACAGGATTGTCAACAAAATATCTTAGGTTAAAAAAAAATATCCAAGGGGACACATGGAAAGTTGCTATCAACAGATGTACCCAAACAGTTGCAGGTCTTGATGACTTGTGACTTATTGAGTTATTTTAGGGAGAAAACACTTTGTTTCTCACATTCTAACCTAGATATTCTTTAAGTAACTGAAAAGAAAGACAATGCTAGTAAAAACAGTTTCAAAAAAACTTGACAGTGTTTAACTTTATGTAAGAACAGGGCTTCATGAAACCATTTCTCACCCCTGCAAAACAAACCACATACAGAAGAGGTGAAAAACACAAAGTTAAGTTTATCCCATTGTTAAGTCTGCCTTTGTTGTCTGCCCATAGTTACATATTCACAGTTGGAACACATTAATCGGTTTATCAAATTAAAAGATTGCTATCTTTGGTGCAGTTTGTTACAAAACACACACATTGCTTTTGTCATGGTTTATTCTTGTACAGGTTTTCATACTACTTGTTAGTAAAACTATGGCTACTTGGCAGCAAGTCTTCTTCATTTCTATAATCCAAAACTGACATTCTTGGAAAAGGCTTTTTAAAGAAATAAATGAAATATGGAAAACCTATCATCAGCTAAAACTCCTAATCTCACAGTCTACTTTTTTCTTTTTACTTTTACCACTAAATGATTAGAAGTAGAGAAAAGAGTAAAACAGTGTAACTCAAAGTGCTGTAAAGTTGGCTGCTGAGACTATAAAGAATCTTCTAATTTCATCAGCTAGAGTCTGGATGAAGTAAATATATTGATATATGCCTTGCCAGTGAAATGAGATAAACAGGTATGTCCAGTTTCTCTATAAAGGCACGGCACATTAGTTCTACACCACTGCCTACTGGGATCAGACATAGCATTGAAAAGTTCACGCTAAACCTTAAAAGCCAACACTAAGCCTTAAAAATCAGAGACTCAACCAAGTATCTTCTTTTTAACGCACAGCCCGTTGAACACACACACACGCTTCCTGGTCATCCTCCGGCAGACTGAATCTTTCCTATTGCTCTCTTTCCCCAACGCCATTACTCGTGCTGTAGTTGTTATTCTGTTGTAAGCTTTAATTGAACCGACTGTCAAAACACAGCAGCGTTATGGCACTTCAAATTAATAATCTGGCTCCTTCCCCTCTGTAACTCAAAGCCAAGGCACGCTCACGACTCTGCCGAACCTGCAGCAAGTTACCAATGCCTACATGTTTATAGTAACACCTTCTGAACAGCTGGCATTATGCCACCTAAATATTATAATACGACTTAGAGACTCTTCTACGGAGCGGAGAGAGAAATTCAGCAAGAGGAAACTCTGCAGAAGACACAAATAAATATTCCCCCCCACACCTTCCGGGGCTAACTACATTTGTTGACGAAGGCACATAACCTTCGGGTCCCGCTTTGAGGCCTCTTCCTTGAAAACAAAGAAATCAGCCCCCACTGCCCCCGTCCCCACTGCCGTATGCCGATTTTCATAATTGATTTGTTTGATGAGGGAGGCGATAATCGCAGGGACCAGTTCCTCCGCCTCCCACTCGCCGTGCGGCACCGCTTCCCTGAGGAGCAGCTTCCGCACGCTCCCCCCGCCCCGCACGGCCCTGGGGGTGCCCGAGGCCGGCTGACAGCTCCCCCCGCCCCGCTCGCACCCGCGGCC
>VWYI01020794.1:17864-38737 GCA_013399455.1 Anthoscopus minutus
GGCGAGGGCGCCGCTGATTGGCGGAAAGCAGCGCCGCGCGAGGGGGGTGGGGCCGAGGCGGGCGGTGTGTCCCGTGAGGGGCGGCGGGGCCGCGGTGTCCGGGAGAGGTTCCAGCACTGCCGGTGCCACAGGATTAGGGAATCACGGCGTCATCGGGGTTGGAGGAGAGCTTTAAGATCATGCAGTCCAACCGTGCGGTCAGCGCTGTGCGTGTAACCCCTAAGCCACTGAACCACATACTCAGCGCCAGACTCAGACGCCTCATAAACACCTCCAGGAATGGCCACTCCACCGCCCGCTCCATATCCCCCTTGTCGGGCTTCTGGCAGTTGTTTCGTTAGGTTTGACGTGAAGGTTTTGGTGCCACTGTACCGGGAAGCGCCAGTGGGCCTCGCAGGTGCTGCAGCCCCGCGGGCAAGCACGGCACCTGCCCCGTGCCTGGTACCTGCTGTCAGCCTGGCACTGCGTTCCTTTCCGGCTCCTTGCCCTTGGAAGTCTCCCAGTGCTGCCCCTGCCAGTGCTGCCCCTGTGAATCATGTCAGCGGCAGGCGGGTCCCGCCGCACGGTGCCGTGATGCAAGGCAGGTGTATTGAGCGATGCTGTGTGCTGCACTGTGCCAGGTGTACCCACCGATGCTGTGTGCTGCACTGTGCCAGGTGTACCCATTGATGCTGTGTGTTGCACAGTGCTGTGATGCAAGGCAGGTGTATTCACCGAGCTCTGTGTCTGCAGTGCGTGCTTGGGGAATGAGGGTGCCACCTGAGGCAAAGCTTACATGTACCCGGAGTTAAATACAGGTTGTTCAGCAAAGGGCAGTTGCTGTAGAATAGTTAGAAAATGTCAGATTCTGTAAGTTAACAGAGGAGCACTTCTGGAAGTTAGGCTGGTCAGCCAGAAAGAATCTAGGTCCCAGATGCCAGGGGACTGACTGAAAGTTAGTGGGTTCTGAAGTGGAAATGTGCGTCAAAACATGTCTTGCTCAAGATCCCCCAAAGGAAGGAGGTGGCATAGCCAGGAAGAGAATTTCTTTTGGGTGACTCTTGAACTGGACTCTGAATACCAGGGCATTGTGTGATGCACATTTTGCATCCCGCTCCATGTACCTCCATCATTAGTGTTTTCCTTCATGTGCCTGTACACCGCGCATGTTCGCAGGGCACAGAAGCAGCATTCCTTCTCTAAGCTAGTTTACCTTCTGTAACAGTGATTTCACCAGTTTTGTCTCTTGGAGATGGCTACAAACACTTCCTGTTGGGACTATGCATGTTCATATACGACATATTTTTTTCATCTCCTAATCAGAATTAAGTACATACGCCTAGAATAGGTGTTATATAAGAGCAACACAATAAACAATGATTGCAACATGACTATGAAATAGGAACCAGTCCTTTTCAAAATTACAGTATAGTCAAAATGCAGAGCAGACAAAGATGAGATGAGAAAGATTACTAGTTGTTAATATGAAGACTATGGCTTACACATTGTTTCAATATTATTTCAATGTAATTTCTCCTCCTAAGTACTTCCTTTGCCAAATAAGGACAAATTTATGTTAATATGGGTTTTTTCCCATTCCATAACAGGATAAAATCATTTGAAAATGTTTGACTTTTGTAAAAACAGTTTGCAGAACTAAAGTACAAGTACATTTATACTAAAACACAGATTTTTCACTTTGAAAATGTTGCAAGAACTCTTTTCAACAAATTTAGTGTACTTTTCAAAACTCAAAACTTTCCCCACAAACCATTTTTGAGGAACTGGCATTTCTTCTTTCAAGAAAGAAGAAAAAAACAACTTTTACTGTCCTCATTACTGCAGATAGCTCTGGATTAACTTCTCTAATGATTGCTTCTGTGCTTCCTGACACTGACCTTAAGCTTACAGGAGCCCTGGACCAGCCTTTTTGCCTTCTCAGTCTAAGTTGCTTGTAATGCACATTTTTTTAACTAAAAGTGGAAGAGTGCTGACTCACCCTCAGACACTGTTCAGGCTGGCACATTACACCCAAAAAAAAAAAAAATTGTGCTCCTATGAAGTAATCTCAATTCTCATGTCAAATAGCTTTGTTTTACATATGAGTTTATAGCTACCACACACCAGCACAAGTGTAATGATAGTTCTAATTTTATTACTGAAAGCAGAATTTGGAGCCTGAGCCTTCTTTTGGTGCAGATTTATGACCCAGTGTGTCATATCTGCTAACACAGATTGCTCTAGCTCCTCCTTTCATGTCTGAGGTCTGTTCTGTGACTGCCCAAGGTGGAGACAATTACCATTTTCCAGTGCAAATTTTCTATTTCCATACATAATGTACAAAATGAGGTTTCACTAAAAGTTACCCTTTGAGCTTACACAGAGAACTAATTGAGATGTTTGTTAAGTGCTTATAATGTTAATTCCAGGCGGTCAAAGCCAGGAGGAAGACAGGTAGGTGGAGGAGGATAGATTAGCATAGGAAGTAGGATGTACCCTGTGGCTTACCTGGGTCACCTCAGCTGTGTCCCAAGCATCTCATGTCCTTCTGGGTCCAGCCATGAGGGAAAGGTTCTTGTGCACAGGAGGGTCACCCCTGTTGGAAAGTTCACATCTGAGCATTGAGCAACCTTAAACCCAGCTTACAGCAACCACAACAACACGCAGAGCTATGAACACCCCCGGAATAATTTGCCCTAGTGCAGAGAAGAACTCAGTATTTTCCTGTCATTTACAGTTTGGGTTTTATTTTTTCCTGAAGTCCTATCAGTCCTCTGATTTTAGATGCTGATGGTATCACTAAATAAAGGGGACATTGCTTAGGCACCTGCCAGTCCACACAGAATATCTCAAGGATGGCCCTTTGCATTGACCCGTGTGTCTTGAAGGTCACAGCAAATCTTTAATTATTTAAATACTGGGTTTATAATCTGATTTATATCTTAACATATAATCTTAATCATGTGAAAGGCATCAGAAATTTCAGAAGAACGTGAAGAGCACATTACACTGGAATTGATCAAAATTTACATTGGTATAATTAGGCCTTTAGGCAGAACATAGCTTGTGTTAACTTCCAGAAAAATAATCACTACATACCTGTGAAAATATTATTTTTTAATTTCAAATTGTGACTTTCTATTTGGTAAGGCTTAATTATGCTTCACCAAAGCAAAGAACTGTTACTATTTTTTTTTTTAAGTAAACATCCTTTCTAAGGAATCATATATGTGTATTCTCAGGTCTTCCTTATGCAGGGTGAGGGATTGAAATACAAAAGCATAAAGAAAAAAAGTATTTTTATCACAGAAGGATGCAGAATGACCACATCCTGGTCTGCAGAGCACTTAAATGCCTGACTGCAAACTCAAGGACAAGCATTTCAGGGCTTGAACTCATTGTTAGATAGAAAAAAAAAATAAATCTTTATGTGGTGGGAAAACCAGTGAGATCCCTCCCTGGAAAACCCAGATTCAGGAGGAAGGCTTTACCCCCTCCTTTGTTTTTTTTTTTTTTTGTTGTAAGTGCCTGCATCACTTTGCACGTGATGGTTGCTTTCAGATTTGCATAATTGATACGTGACACCGTAACCATATGTAAGACAGTTCAAGCAGCTGATGAGTGAACCACAGGCTGTCTTTTAATTGGTCATATTGTGGATTCTGTCAAAAGCAGAATCTTATTCTAAATCACTGGAAGAACAAAAATAAAAGCTCAGGACAACCAGATAAATGTATACTTGTAGTGCCTTAATTCCTTTCCTGCAAATCATAACCAACTGACTGATTTGTGTGCAGGGTTCCTAGATTTCAGTAGGTACAGGGACAATAGCTTCCTGTAGAAAAAGGATCAATATTCAGAAATATGATTTACCAGGACACTATTACATTTCTCTTTGAAGAAACAGAACATTTCAAGGCATAACATTTCACATTATTTCTATACATTTTTTTCCTTTCCTGTATGTTCTAGATGAAGAAAAAGCTTGTTTTTGTCTTCCTCAATCACTACTTCAGAGGAGTTTAGGCAGAGGTATAATTCACTGTAATAAAGCTACTTGCATTTCATGTAGATCTGTAAGTTCGGAGTTTTGTTTGTTTCTTGTTTTTGTTTTTGTTTTCTTCATTCTTTGGAATAACATACAAATATTTTGTTTTCTCTAACAAAGAGAACAGTTGGGTTTTATTTTTTGTTTTGTTCGGGGTCTTTTTCGATGTGGTAGAGGCAGTAGTGGTGGCTGAGAGGCCTGAGGTTGCAGTGAAAGGCACTGCAAGGAGTAGCAAGACAGGATGGAAAACAAGCAGCATAAAGTTATTTACTTGGTCACTCATGGAAACTTGTTGCTTGGAACATTTGGCTAGGATGTGTTTAAATTTAATTTCTTTTGCATTTAAATGCCGCCACAGTGAATGCTAAAACATGACAGTCTAAATAGCTCAACAGTTTCAAAATTAAACCCGACCAAATTACTTTCAAATATTTTTGCAAGGAGGAAGAAAAAGAGATGTTTGGGGTACTGTTGCAACCCTATTTTCTCTATTACTGACCCGCCTGACCTCTTGCTGGTGGGCCCAGCTGAAGCCAGGCTGTCTCTCAGAGCTCTGTGCATCGCTCTGCCTGCCATCAGCCTGCCAGGAGCAGGCTCCAGCAGCACTGGTTGCACAAGCCCTGCCTGCAGTGCCGGCCGGCTCGCAGTGTTTACAGCAGGCTGCTGAGGATGGGCAGGAGCAGGTGATGAGGCTGCTGTAATGAGCACATCATGTAGTGGCACATTTCAAAAACAGGTCTAACCAGACAATGCAACCAAAATTAATGCTGTCCAAACACCACTGGCTTCCCTTTCAGTACCTGACCCACTTCGAGATCCTTGGAATAATACTGAAGTCCTTAACAGACTAAGTGTCAGTTCCAGTGCAAACTCCCATCTCTGATGCAGGTCCTTGATGGTGATCTTGCACAAAGTGACAGCAAAAAATACGAGCAAACCAATGGCCTGAACCTCCCCAGCACTGCAGCTTCTCTGATGGCAGCAATGGCTGGAATGATTTCCTTCACACCCTGCCTGAGTCTCTGCCAGACACAGACAGCAGCAGCACCACGGGTGAGTGTGTCCTCAGTGCTACAACCGCTGCACCAGGAGAGGGTGTCCCTTTGGGAACTGCAGGCTCCTGCCTTACAGCCCCATTTTTGAGCTGTGAAACCACTGCTCCACTGTCAAATGCAGTTTAAAGAGGCTTTCAGTATTGTGACAGGAGATTTAGTTGGAGCAAATCATTTGTGTGAGGCTCACATTAGGAAAGAAAAATCATCCTATACAGAGTTCCAACCACGAGTGAAAGCTGCAGTGGTGCAGTCAGACAAATGGTTCAGGTTTAGATATTTTCCCTATCACATCACAACCATCTGCTCTTAAAGAGGTGAACAGATGTGAATATATTGTGTCCGAAGATAGCCTCAAAGAACCAGATGCTTCAAAACACTCAAAGCAACCTTTCAGGAAAAAAAAAAACAACCAACCTGTTTTCTGTTACAAACCATGGAAAAATGTATTGAGCACCAACCCAAGTAAAGTCAAAAAAGCTGCACCAGTACCATCATATTACACAAACACCTGCCTACAGGTTAGGGGTAACTTGTTCTTGGTGTATAAAGCACCCACCTGGGAAAGTGGTTTC
This sequence comes from Anthoscopus minutus, assembly GCA_013399455.1. Lineage (NCBI taxonomy): Eukaryota > Metazoa > Chordata > Aves > Passeriformes > Paridae > Anthoscopus > Anthoscopus minutus. The sequence goes on from VWYI01020794.1 coordinate 23,519, forward strand.
TGAGAGTACTGCCAGTTAAATCTAGTAGGAAAAGAGAGCCCGATAAATTGATTGGAAATTGAAGCAAGATCAAAAACAATGCAGCACCAAAGATAATTATTCCTTACAACTATTTACTTACATGACAGATCTCTCATTATTCAACCTGTCAAATGAAGCTTAGTAACCTGCTAAATACCAAATCAGAGTCCAAATGGGGTGAGTTTTGTCAGGAGTAGCCACTAATGAAATGTTCTTCCCGAACCTCTGGATTTATTCACTTTAGTAGTAATAACAGCAGCAGCTCTTGGCATCATCTGCAGCTGCAGGTGTGTATTGTAGACTTTTGGGAGCATTTCCCCTCTGCTTTGTATGGTACAAAGTTGATGGAGAATGTCTGAGATAGCTGACAAATCCTTCCTCTTATGAGATCTAGTGCCTTAGTACCAATTCAGTTTCTGTGGGACTGGAGGAAGTTACTTTGAAGCTCAAGGGAGAAACACATTTCACATTTTTTATGGTTACACTCACCAGAGATGACTTTATTTGTGGCTGTTACTGACTTTCATGCCTCAACTATTCTGATGTTTCCTGTTTGCTAAGTGACAGAGAATTGGTAGCCTTGCATACTTAAATTGCCTGTACATTTGTGGCCTTTTCACATTCTCTAAACCTAGGTAAAACTCTAGGTTTCTCACGTGGGAATTTTCTTCTAAAATGTACGCATTGCTCTGAAAGGTACATCTGCATGGGAGAAGGCTGTACCCAGGTGCAGTTTGCATCCTTTCCAAGTCCTTTACACTGCCACAGCAAACCTTGTGCTGCAAAGTGACTAATGTTCAGCCTCACATCAGGTATTTAGTGGCCAAGCAGCTATGCCAGTTCAAGATATGACCAACATCCAGATGTTTGTCATTGCTCTGCAGCAGCTGTACAGTCAGCCTAGAGTATAAAAGGCTGTATAAAAAAGTCAGTGTTTAAATTTCAGCAGAAAAGTCAGGTGAACTCACATCACTCCTACCAGCAGTTACCAACCTGCTGTCTTTGCTCTAAAACCCATGATGTATGCCCAGATGATTTAGTCTGACATCTAAGATGTACCAGGAAGAAGGTGATTTTCAGCTTATGGCTCGGTATGGATGTCTTCAAGTGCCACAAAGCCATTTCTACAATGACCATGTGACTGAAGCCTCAGAAAAGAGTCATTATTTTACAGACAGGCGGTAAACATCCTCTTCCAGACCTGGTTCTGCAGGCTAAGGATGCCAGGCAGAAACCAGGGCTCTCCCTGGAATGAACTGAAATTGTGCTACTGTTTTCCTGATCTGCCTGAGACAAAGCATGCTGGTTAGTCAAGCATGCCTTTGGCAGCTGTTTGATCTAACCCAGCAGAACTTGCCTGAAACAGAGTAGTGAGCATTAATTGCCCTGCTTACACCTTTTTGGCAGAGTAGTGCTGTTGGTAACTCTTGGTTTTGATGAAAAAGGAGGCAGAGAGAGCAAGACTTTCATCAGTCAGAGGGGTTTGCAAAATGGTAATGGCACATGACCATCAAGGAGTCTAGCAAGTTGCATAGTACAACTGTCCATTTTGTTTTAGTTCTGCTTAAAACATACAAAACATCCATGAAAAACCCAACTGTCTTTTAGCCTTTAAACAGCTCTCAGATCACAAGGTTGAGTTCAATACAAGAAATTATGTTTTAACAGCTTTTATTCCATGACAATAAATTCTCTCTCTCTCTAAAGAGAGAATAAGGCCTCTCTTTAAACCACAAGATTATTACTACTGTCTTTATTACACTGTCATCTGAGAGCCAACAAACAGTACTTTTATCTAGCACTAGACAAGCACAAAAAATAGACAATTTTCTGCAAAAAGGTTTGCAAATTATGCAGATAAGGCAGGATATGTGAAATGTGTGGCTGGAAGGAAGATGTGTTTTCAGGAATGGGATTATGGTCCTTGGCCTTAGAGTCTGAAAGGAGGCCTAAAGCAAGGGAGAAAAAGAGAAAGATCACATAGTAGATATATTGAACCTGGTGTGAACATGCTTGAGATCACCTTGGTATGCATGTGCCTCTTGTGCAGGGAGTCCAGCAGGTTTGTCAAAGCAGGCCCACATGTGCTGAGCCTGGCTTTTGGAACATTCATGACATGGATGCAAGGTGAAAAAAAACACTTTGGATGCCAGTGAGTTATTTGTTTGATCTTAGGGAAGTACTTTAATAAATAATGTCCTCATGAGAGAGCAGGGTGTGTGGGTAGCACAGACCCATTCCTATGGAATGGCTACAGTTTCTCAAGACATTAAAAGACAAAGTTCAGAAAAATCAATGAAGAGCTACATACACCTGAATAAAAATCTGCGAGCAAGACCATCTTTCTAGGATGGATGTAGCAAATGCATGGCAAAATTTTCCTAATATAAATACAAGGTATCAAGAAAAGTTCATTGTTACTGATGTACTTTACACAAGCCTCCTGTGCTGATAAAAAGAAAATAAATATTTTATCAAACAGTGACACAATTTCAAGGTGATGCTCAGGTTGGCAATCACATTTCCTGGTGTCTCTCTGACACAAATTCTTTCTAGGGATTGAAATAAAATGTGGCCAGATCTCAAGGATTATTTGGCTCCAGCTTCATGGCTAGGGGATGTTTTATTCATGTCATTACTAAAATCGCTACTTCAATTTAAAATGCTGTCAGACAGTCTGCAGATTCTGCCCATAGAGGATAAGCCAAGCAATATTCCTCAAATGAGCTGTGTTGCACATAGCACTCTTGAAAATCAATTTTTATTGCATATACCATTGATATTTCTTAATTTGAGCAAACAGCAAGTTTGATACCACTAAAAAAAGTATGACTCTGTAAAACATTTCTGGTTTAGTATGGAGAGAGAATACTAGTAGTAATGTTAAGACAGACAATAAGAATTATTTCTGAGATAATTTTCTTCTTTGTTTATCTTCCAATATCTACCTGGAAATGGAGGAATAAAAAAAAAGTTCTACAAATTGCTTAACCATAATCTCCCCCACCAACTTTTCTGGTTCTTCTAATTTAGAAATTCTAACAGCTTGGGTTAGGCACATGTTATTATCAGAAACTCAGAAACCTTTTGCAACTGGTACCATGTATCCTGTTACATGCTTCATTACTTTTTATTGGTTTCATGAGTTTAGTATAAAAAGAACTCAAAAAACCCCACAAAACAAAAGTAATATTCTGACATTTTCAAAATGCTACATTTTCATTTTTTGGTCAGCATTATTACAAATTTCATTCTATTTTACTTTAAAGGCCATTGTAAGGGATATTTCTGACGTGCAGTATGCAGGACAACAGTATGTATGCAGATTTATTGGAAACCACATCAATCCACCTGTCTTTAAAAGGGCTCTTAATTAACTTGCAAAGGTTTGGCTTCACCTTAGCTAAAGACTCTCAGAAATTCTCCTCCTCAAAGATTTCTGATTTAATTTTATTTTTTAAGTGGCGCAGGCATCTTAGCCTTAGAACATGAATTTAACAATTGTGTGTATTAATGAAGTGAATGTAGGATGAATGTTAACTGCAAACCTTGTCTCTAGAACCAAATTGCTCAGGAAAACAGAAGTAACTAAATTCTAGGGTAGTTCTGAGGTGTTTTTGAAATAACAGGAGCAATACTTGTGCTATTTTAGCCATTTTGTTGTTGAAATGCAGTCACAGTTTAGCAACTCCTAGATATCAGGCAACAGCTCAGCAAACCTAGCTTAGTTTGCAGATTTCTTAAAACCAGGAATGTCAAAGAGTTTTCTTCTGCCAAATTAGACAAAGTCAGCCAAATGGAAAGGTGTAAATCCTATCCTCTTGTGCACCCAGCATCTCTAGCCCCCTTCAGGGCCTGGCAGAGGTCAAAGCTGTCAGATATTGGCAGCTGTAAAGAGCATGAGGCGTAATGCCAGCTTTTAAATTAAACAAACAAAATAGTTTTCTTGTTGACTTCTATAGGCATGTATATTTCTTTCACACTTAGTGCTCAGTACATGGTCTTATTTAAGTGAGTGGCTGGAAAAGTACCAAAGACTTTTAAATGCTTACATTGCCAAAAGGAAGACTGCAGGATTTTTGAATGCAGGATCTAGGAAGACATCCCCCGCTCCATCTCTGGGCCACTGGACTAATAGGAGTTGGGAGGATTTTTGACCAGATTGGAACGTCCTAAAGGTCATTTCACAAGCCCTATCAATCAGCCTAATGCTGGGCCAGTTGCCATAGCAGAAATATGGCTAAAGAATTTTTGATTAGTTAAAAGGGCGATTCATTTAATTGTAGATTTTTACCCAGGGAGAGTGGCATGTGTCTGGTTTTTTATTTATTTTATTTTTTAATTTTTAATTTTTTTTATTTAATGCTGCTTTCACATTTCAGAGCTACCCTGACTTAAAGGATTTATCCCATTCAAATATTCATCCCATATTCAAATATAAATGGTACTCTTAATAATATATTCCAAACACTTCTTCACCATGGATAAGAGATCACATATATAAATGCATTTCCAAAAGGAGGAGAAATGATTAAAAGTGACTCATTTACTGGAATTTTGTGTGAGGTATAGCTGGTACATCATATACAGCAGCAGTGGTGTTATTTAGCACACACACGTGGGTTCCAGTAAATGCAGTGCTGGGCTGTGGAAAGAGTGACATACAGCGCTTACTAACAAGAAAACATCCACAGTTGCCTATGAGAAGAAATGCTGTGATATTCTGGAGCTGCTTCCCAGTTGTAGGAAAGCATCCAGAAAGAAGCGAGTATCTTCAAAGTCTGACTCTGTATACCTTCTACCAGGCTTCAAAAATACTCATATGATCTGAGTAGGGCTAAACAGCTGAAAAAAACCTGTGGTGAAACAGGTGCAATTCTTTCCACAGGGAACATAAATTTTCTAGTTTCTAGAGCACAAAACATTAACACTCTGTGTCTCTCTCATATCCTTTTCCATTTCTTGTGTCTTTCCTAGATATTCCTCCTCAAAAAGCTTAACTAAGCCAGCCTTCCCTACACAGAAATCTACACCACACCAGTCAGTCCTTTACATAACTCTGCTTTTTCCACACGTCAGCACTGGCTTATGACATTATTTTTAGGATTTTTCTTTCTGATTGAAACTCTTTGCACCAGCATCTGGGACCCCTCCTCCTGAGCCAGCTTCCAGAGCCACCACTGTGAAACTGCTGCAGCACTGAATGCAACCAGAGCAAGGCAGGAGGCTTGCATTCATTGCTGCAGAGGTGTTACTGGGCCAGATGTCTTGCTTTTCAAACATTTTATATATATACATGTATACATACACACATATGTATATTTATTCTCAGTGGGGAAGGACTTACCTACTCATTCATAGCATTATACATATTACTGACACATGTCTTGAGGGGGCCTTCTAAACCTGAAAGCCAGGCATTTAATTAAAAATTAATATGCCTTTCAGGCCTCCTTGCACATGAGATCCATTGGAGCCCAGTTTCTGTGTGTGGCAAGGCAGTACCAGGCTGACTGGCTGCACAGTGCTTGATCAGACTCACTGCTGACAGGAAATTCATCCAAGGTCCAGTTTCTGCAACCATAAGGAAAAAAAGTATCCACTTTTGGTTGGCAAGAATTTGATGATTAAAGCAAGATTTTTACTCACAGTGTTTTCTTCTCAATATTACACAGGGGGTGGAATGCAGAGGACTTTGCTTGGTGTTTTATTGAAGATCTGTAGCAATGGAAGAATTTTTCATTCATCGATTTTCCAGGCCTACAAGAATGACTTGGCTTGAAGGATTGGGTGTCCAAATACACAGATCACCCAGGACAATATATTATTTTCCTGGTGTTCATTAGTCCAAGTCTTATGAATCAAGAGCTCTGTTGGGAAATCCTACATGCATTTTGAGGACATGCATGGATGCACAAGATTCTTCAGGATTACTTTATGCACCAAGTGCTCTGGTACTGGATGACTGTTGAATACCTCTGCCTTGTCTTCCCTTCTTTTAAAAACTGTGGAAGGAAATATTTGCAATACACAGAAGGCACAGGAACAATCCTGAACATAGGATAGATTTTCAGACCATCATGCCATAAGCATTACTTGTCAGAAGAGCCCAAGGCCTGGACAGTTTCCATGACAGCAGTGACCTTGCTTGTGGCCAGTCACTCTTTTGGCATCAGGATATTCCATTGTCAGTCCCATCTCTTCTCTCCAAAGCATGGAAATCAAGACATATATTTGAGGAGTTTAGCCTATGTTGGAAAAACAGCCTCAAAAGGTACTCTAATATTTATTACCCAACTAACAATTCTCTCACCTTTAGGCATGGCAGCAGGAAATTCTATCTTCTCTTTAATCCCATTAAAGAGATCACTCTTCCATGTGAGAAAAGAGGTGTTGCCTAGAACCCCAGCAAGTTTCATACATAAAACAGCATTAGAAATTTTGGTAACTGGATATTGCCATATGGCAAAGTGAGGAATTAAACTGTTGGCTTATGGGCAAAAAATGGAAGTCTGGGAAGCAGTGGAAGCCCATGTAACTTAGACTCTGTCATCCTAATGGCCAATCCTTGAAAAGACTCGTCACTACAGATTTGGGTTGGCTTTACCTGTGATATTCATTCCTGCATCTCTGTATCCAGCTGCAGTTAAGATTCTAGTAACTAGCCTGTACATGTTACTGGACAGCAGGATTATTGTTGTGTTTAATGTATTACACCATCAGGCAAGCTGTTGAGACAGAAGAGCTGTACAAGTTGGAGCTAGCCTCCTCCCAATTAACTGCTTGCTGTTTCTGCTTCTCAGTTAGAAGCTCACATCTCACCACCTTTGCATTTGTACTTGCTTTTTTCAGCTGATATAAATGGGTCCAGAGCACAGGCCTGATGGCCAGCAGCTCTGGACTTAGATGCTGGATCATCATCCCTGTGTCCCATTGCACATTGCACTGCTCTTCCTTTTTCCCCCTGGGAAAATGTGGATGTCACCATTCACCTGCATTACAAGCACCACTTGTGCAAGGCTTTGAAGACAGACACAGCATACTCTGGTATCTGATGTTGATTTTATACAGTACTCACACCCATCAAGTATGGATAAAATTAACATTTTAGAGCTAATTTACAAATTAGTTTTAATCTATTTCTCAAAAACACTGTCACTGTCAAAGAACTGAGTTCCTTCAGGCTCTTCACCTGCCTGGAAGTCTCTCCTTGCAGCTCACACATACTGTGATGGCCACACTGTGCAGCACAGATTTTCCCAGTCAAGCTTCAATTGGAGCTGGTTTGTTTGCATTGCAGTGCCTCAGAAACACCCTGTTTTGCCTTCCCCACAAAGCTACTCTGTCAGAGTAAGGAAAAGGAGGGAGAGAAGGAAGGGGAAACTAGCCAAGCAGCAAGAAGGGATGGGAGCAAAGCCCCAGCACACTCCTTGAGTGGCTGCAGGTACTGCTGTGCATGCAGCAGAGAAGACAAATTGCTCCAGCAGCAATGTGGTCCTGTGTGATTTGAAATGGCTCCATGCACACAAACAAACAGCAGCGTGCTCGCTGGCCACGCAGACAGACACAGGGGCTTTGCTGAACCACGTCATTGTGTGCAGCCAAGGACAGCACTGCACCTCAAGCTGTGGTTTGTGCTGCAGTAGAGCTCCTGTTTCACATGTGCATGTTCACATCATCCCACTGCACTAATTCCACAGCCAGCTCCCACACTAACTCATGCCCCTCCACCTCTGTGAAACACCAGGATTTGGATTTCCCTTCTTTTAGCAGGGAAATCCAGCATCAGTCCTGGTCACGACAGAAAGTGGAGCAAAGCTGGCATTCATAGGGCAATAAGAAGTCAGCTATACTTGCAAACCATTTTTGCAAAGGCCAGTGGTGTGCAGATTTGGGCAGCTTCTGCTACACCATTGTCAGGTCAGTGCCAGTTTCCCAGTGTGTGACACATCTACACTGGAGCATGGCACACACATACATTAATTGCTTCTGATCATACTGGTCTGCTTCTGATCCTACTCTGGTAGCCCAAAGATGAGCACAAGCAATTTATCTTGTTTCTTGGACAGATCCCTCACTCTTTGTCAAGTTCTTTGTAGCTACAACTAAAAGGCTTCATTTGTCTGGGGCAGAACTAGTTCAAGCAGACTAGACAGGGGTGCAGATATAGGTTCTTATTCTAAAAAAATAGCCTTTCAACACAGCTACTCCCCAGCCTCAGAGACACACTATATAAAACCAGCTTTGATGAAACCAAGATGGTTCAAGTCAAGAAAGGAAAACAGTGGTTTTGGCAAAACAAATTATCCGAGGGAAAAAAATCAATCTCAAGGGAAATGCTGGAGATCTCAAATAGTTGTAGCTCCACATTTACATTAAAACTCTCAAAATCTGAATTTTTGCATATTTATCGTTCACATGAGTGCAAAGCCAAGCTCAAAACCCTAATAAAGACCACTGTTGTCCCCAAATTAATCTGCAAGAGTTATTAGATGGCTGCAGCAGAGGTCAGAAAGGTGCAGTGCATTTTCAGTAGCTAGCCTAAGCTAGAAAGACTTTTTTTACTATTGCTAATTTACAGAAAGGTATTTTCTGTTCTGAGGATGAGTGTAACCAGCCACAGCAAAAGTCAGAGCAATCATTGAAACTGTGTGGTGAATATTTTTAAACATCTAATGCTGGCTGTTTTGACTCTTTTGTTTTGATTGGAGAGGGAGGTTAGGACCTTTCTGCATTACAGTATAAATTCATTCTATACAAATACACAGGGAAGTCAGAAGACAGAGTAACCATCAGCAAATACCAAAGGGATAATTTCTCAGGTTTTCTTGGTAGTACAGATTTTAGCTCTTGTCCTCTCTGCACAACAGCTCAGCACACTGGGCTTTTCAAGTTTGTTCATTGTTAGTTGGATGGAAGTGTGTGGTTTAAGGCTGAAACGAAAATGACAGAGATTTTGGGGTAATCCTCTGAAGGAATTTGCCAGGGTGACAGCCAGTCCCCCCATCACATGATCCAGCTGCCCTCCAAATACAAATGTCTGTCTAGTCAGGTGCTGGTTAGATCATCACCAACACCTCCAGTTTCGAAAGGAGAGATCAAAAAGGAGATTGCAGTTGTAGGCAGAGACAGAGGAAACACAGGGCTACCTCCAACTACTTCTTACTAGTTCCCCATAGTTAATCTGTGAGTTTCTCATCCCCTCAGCTCACCCTGTCAGAGAAAGGTGTGTCACTTTAATTCTCCAGCTAAGACCGTACCCCTTGTAGAGCCCATTACAAAAAAAACCAGAACTGTTCTAACATTCAGCAAGCACCTGTCATCTTCCTCACTCCTGATCACAGCATTTCTCCCTGTGCAGGAGGAATAGGAACCATCATCCCTTTGTGCCTTTAAAAACCAAGTGTCACACACTGGGGACAGAGGCAAGCACTTCATGCTTTCAGTTTTCCTTTCACTTTAATAGAATTTACATTTCTTCCTTAGAACTCACATTTATAAAAGTCATTAGCCATTCTGGCTTTAACATTTATAGACTCCTGGCTAAGAGCCCTTCTACTTGACAAATTAACAGGGTTTCCTTCGAGCTTTAGCCTTTGGACCTGTCCTGTATTACCAACACAGACCTCCACTTGGATTTTCCAGCAGAGTTTACTACTCACTATTTATCATTCCCTGCTAAATTATAAATTTTGTTTCTCTTGCTTAAACAAGGGAATTGTTTTTTGTATGCTTCCTACTTTTCATAAAGTGATTTGCTCTCACAGCTCAGGTCCAGTTCTTCTTGGGGATCATGGGAGCTGTCATCCTCTGGAAACTCAGACCTAAAGCTGTAGAAAAGTTTGTCCCTAGTGACAAAAAATAATATTAAATTCACCTTTGCACAGAATGGATCCAAGTATTTTTCAAAGATGGGATATAGTTCACAGATTCAGTTCAAACAAGAAAAGCTAGAGTAAACATGTATTTGCTAATAATGATATGAGAATCTAAGCATGCTGTATAATTAATATTTATTGCAAAATGTTATGTGGAGGAGTACAAGCAACAAGGAACCTGATTGTTACCTCTGAAGCACCAAGAAAGCATCAGTGGTCAGTGCTTCAGTGGGAAAGGGTAGCCAAGGAGAAAGCTCACTGTACCATCAACATATTCAATAAGATTTGCAATTTAACAATTAGAGGAGACCTGGGCTCACCTCTTAAGCACAAACTCCAGATATTTATTAAGCCACAATAATATCTGGCTTATAAGTTACAAAAGTAAAGGAGCAATCTCTCACAGTATGAGAGAAAAATAAAGCTACAGCCAGCATTTACCATTTGTTGGCTTCACTTTATCAGGGATGTGCTGTTAAACTGCTTTGGGTTCTTGAACTGGGCTTTTGGAGATTTAGAGTTACACAGCAGATGGTAGGTGACATGAAAGGCCATCTCTTCAAATCATGGGGGAAGGACACTGGTGGGATGGGAAGGATCCCTCAGGTACTCCTTGTTTAGCAGCATCTCCTGCACAGGCTGGCACTGCACTATTTCTTCATTTGGCACAAGCACCTTGTAATTTGGAGTTATGTTTCCAAAGGAACAAGATGCCAGAAAGTGATCAAACAGCTCCATAGGCTCATATGTTGGAGCTACGAGGCTGGAATACAATGCAGATACAATAGCAAAACACCAAAGATTGATAAGCCTTGGCTTTTACCCATTTTTGCATTATTCTTGACTGCATTCTTCCAGTCTCCTGGATAACCGTGCCATCTGTGAGCTGTAGCTGAAATGAGCCAGGCCCAGGCAGTTGAGACAAGTGATTCTTTGTAGCTTATTGCAGTGATGTTACAGCTGGAACCAATTTCATTAACCAGCAATCAGAGTGGGAAAATACAAGCAATGAGCTATTTTCTTTGTAGAAAACAAAGATATTGGCTGCTAGCTCTTGAATGTGAGTAGCCATCCAAGAAGCAAGCTAAAGAAAATACCCAGAGGAACATGCACAAAGACTGTAACCAGAAGGTTTCATGCAAATTACCTTGAGGGCCTGTTTCTCCTTTGCATGAGACATTTCCAGGGATGCAGCCCTGACTCCCACAGATGGGAGGAGTGCTGAGGAAGTGAAGCATCGGGGAGATCACACACAGGGAGAGCAGGGCTCTGTGGCAGCCAGCATGGAAAGCCGGGGGAGAGGGAGTGATGCCAGTGGCTATGCAACTCTTGGAGGAATCATTAATTTCCTCAGTTCCTGTGTGCTCAAGGGCACCTGTGGATAGGTTTTGGAACTGTGCTGGTGACTTTTTCCAATTTAATTCCCATCAAAAATATTATTGATGGCCTCGTATCTCCAGCACAGCTTAAGAGATGCCCAGAGGAGCTGAGGTTTTCAAAGCCTTCTTGAGGACAAAGCCTGCATTTGTGCAGTTTCACTGCTGTTGAGTTAGCCTACATTAATGTCATTTAAATTTTGCCCATGGTCTTTAATAAGAATTCACATATAACTGCTGGGGGTTTAAAATATGTGTTTGGAAAATTGGAGCCATCCAAAATATGCAGGACAGCACATCTCCTGTGTTTATTTTTATTCCTGATCTAGACTCTGCATCAGCTGTCTTCATGGTTTGGTAGTGTGAAGTATACTGGAAGCCTACCAATGCACATATATATATATAAAACTTCCTTTTTAGTTTGCATCAGTAGAAGGACAGATTCTTTTTCACTTTGAGTCACTAAAAAGTCACTGTACAGGCTAATTTAAGACAAATGTGAACACATGATATCTGAACAACGGATGTGAGGCTGTATTTGAAGGAAGTATGCTGAAAAAGCCTGCATCCTTAGGGGTCTTTGGTAGGAGACAGTGCTGGCAACCACTTGGAGAAAGGATTCTGTTACTGCTGTGGTATTTTGGGCTCCAGGGTGCAACATTTAGAATGTGCTCTGCTCAGATGGTCATGGGAGGAGCCCCTCCACCATAGCAACTCACATATGACTTTGCATTGTTGGTAATGATCACACAGCAGAGAGAAAAAGAAGAAAAAGGAGGATGGCCTTGCATATACAGACCATGACGGTCTATGACTGCATTCTCCAAGGCTGTAAGCAGGAGTTATAAATTGCTATACTGCATATTTTCACCTCTCATCTAATTGAAGAAACAGTGTATACGGGTTTGCAGATTGCCCCATTTATTTTGCTGAACTACCTAGGGCTCAAGGATGCTGTTTAGAACTAACTGGGTACAAGCACAACAAAGGCCAGGGGAAATTGGCTCTTGATAAAATCAATTGTCAAGCCTTTTTTACAAGGCCACAGCACCTCCATTCTGAATTAATGAACCTTTTACCACAAAGGCAGAAAAAATATAAGGCACACTTACTCACAAACTCCCAGAAATGTTGCAGAATTTTGCAGAATTTTACAGCAGCACAGTCCTCAGGCTGCTATTTGGATATCAGCACTGGATGCTGAGTGGGCTACAGGAGGAAGGAAAGGCCTTGTACAGGTGCAGCCCATGGAGGACTGTTCAGACACCTTCCACCTGAAGGTGTCCTGTGCCCTAAGCAAGAGGCTTGGCCTCTCAGGAGAATTCCAGTGTGCAGTTCTGTCTGAGCCTATCCCTATCCATCCTGTGTGTTCTGGGAAGCAAGAAACCCTCTGAAACCAAAGCCATCCTGCTCCAGCCTCCCCTCTACATACCCAAATTTACCTGCTCTGCTGCAGCAAGTGGCAGGTCAGGCCACTGCCAGATCTCTGCGGGGAGGTCCAGTATAGTCTGGGAGACCTGAATGTGCTGTGCCAAGAGACCAAAATCACCATCATCATCACCACAGCAACAGATTGGAAAAGGGAGTATTGTTTTCTTTGTTTACACAGGGTGGGCTGAGATACAGAAACATGTTGGATGTTGTCTTCGATTAAAGATGGGTGATTATACAGAAATAGATGCTGATTTCAGAATTCTAGGAAGTATTGATTACATTGCGCCAAAGGAATAAAGAATCCCTAGTCACACCAGAAGTGTATTAAAATTTTTTTTCTTCTTTTACTTGGAAGGTTTCTGTTACCCAACTTGAAATGGCAAAGGTGACTGAGGACACATTATGGGCCAGGGGCTGTGAAGGATAAGCAGCCTGCTTAATGATCCACAAAAACCAATCCTGACTTGAAGATTCTTTATCCAAATTTCTCTCATAATCACAAACAGACTGGAAAAAACCAATAGAATCAATTCACTAACCAAAAAAGGTATAAAGCAATAATAAATTCAATTCAAGTATGATTTACCTGGTACAATATAGATGTAGCATATAGGTACTAATGTGAGTTTTGGATAAGTTCCCTGAATTGCATCTCCAAATCTTTTTGATAGTTGCTAATCTTTGCTACTAAAATCACTGTATTGCTTATTTAGGTGTCATACAATGAGAAAAAGAAAAGATACTAAAGTACTAGAAGAGAGTATACTAAAGTTTTTATTGTAATTTCAAATCCTACCAGTATCTCAGGTTTTATAAACTTTAAAATTTGTTTAATTTCTGTGATAATATAAATTAATTTATAGATGGAAAGCAGCAAGCATATCTATAGAATTCTTAGATGATATGGTATTTATTCCCCTCAGGTACTGCTGGCTGGCTGAGCTGTGGGTATGAGTCTGTGGGTCCAGGACCACCTCTTGCCCTGCAACAGGTATGGGTGCTCCCTGGAATCACAGCACAGAGAGAAAACCAGGAGCTAGGCCATCTGTTGTGCTGGCCAATGCTAGCTCCAACAGGTGCATGTTTGAACAAATATTTGATATTGTCCAGGAAATACAGAGGGGTTTGTGTACATGTTTCTGTGCTAAACTAGACCTCTGTACAGAGCAGTGGAAATACAGCAGGGCACGGACTTTTGTCACTTCTCTTCCCCTGAGCCTGGCTCTGACCAGGCTTTGGCTCATGAGGCAGCTCCTGAGAAGAGACCTGGTTTATTATCCATGAGGTAACAGCACTGTCACTGCTGGTGTGGGACAGAAAGGATGTGGGGAGTTTAGAGGAGGCTGTGGGAGGGCAAAGACAGCACAGGGCTGGTGGAAGGGCTGTGATTGCCAAAAAATCAGCACTTCTGTAGCCTGGTGTTGGGCTTTGGCCCACATATTGATGTGCCTGCTGAACACAGCACTGGAGGGCTGAGGATCAGAGACAGAGCCATGAACACAGTGCCTTAGAATCACCACAGCAAGAGCAAAACACTGCCTGCCAGGCAGGCACAAAGCCCTGGCTCCATACACAGTCCCCTAGAGCGTCCCACAACCCCTGCACCAAACAGCAGCAATGAGGTGGTGGTGCCAGTTTGGCTGATGGAGGACAGAAGCTCATCTTTATCAAGGGGAGAGGCATTTTCCCCAGATAGTTCTAAATTGTGTTCCCTCAGAACTCTCAAATCACTCCAATCTCTCACTCTACAAATAATTATTTAAAAAATAAACCTAGGAAATGAGATATCTCTGCCAAGCACTAAACCCCATGAATTCATTGTACCTAACACCAATCACTGCGTTCCTCTCAACATCCCTGCTGCTGTCCCTTCCTCTCAGACAGGCTGGGTGGCTGCAGACAGCCTGGATGATGGCAGCCACATGCAGGGAGCTTCACCCCCTGCTTCCTGTCAGGCGTCTGGAAGCAGCTCCCAGCTCAGTAGCAGTCGCATGGAAAGTGCTGCTTCTTCCTTCAAACCTCCTCTCCTTGGGTAAGGGTGGCCACTGACTGCACCATTTCTATTCCTGCTGTGCTAAGGGCAGTTCCAAGAAACCTCCTCCACTCCTGTCACTCTCCCTTGCCCTCCGGAGGCTGGGACCCGATGATCCCGGCCCTGCCAGGCGGTGTCCAGCCAGGGCTGACCGCGCCGCGTTCTGCCTGGGCTCCAGCAGCGGGACCCGGGACGGGAGACCTGCCGTGAGCTGCCGTCGTGCCGGCGATGCCGTGGCCCCGGGATGCTCCTCCCGGCCTCCCGGATGCTTCCGAGCACTCGGAATTCCCGACACAGCCGCAGCTGCGGGAAACGCGCCTGTTCTGCGGAAAACAGCCGAGCCCGTGGGGGGCGCGGAGGGGACCCGGGACCGCACGTTCGGAGCCGCTCCGAGCGCCGGCGGCGCGGCCGTGCCCGCGGCCACCGACTGCCACCGGCTGCCACCGGCTGCCACCGGGTGCCACCGGCGTGGCCGAGC
>VWYI01020794.1:39268-70214 GCA_013399455.1 Anthoscopus minutus
CGGTGGCTGGGGCGGTGGCTGTGGCCGTGGCTGTGGCAGTGGCTGTGGCAGTGGCTGTGGCCGTGGCTGTGGCCGTGGCTGTGGCCGTGGCCGTGGCAGTGGCAGTAGCCGTGGCAGTGGCAATGGCTGTATCCGTGGCTGTGGCCGTGGCTGTGGCCGTGGCCGTGCGGGGCTGCGGTGTCGCCTGCAGCGCCCAGCTCCGGCTGCAGCCACCGCCCGGCGCACCCCGGCCGGCCTTGCCTGGCTCCTGCTCTGCACCGCTGGCTGCTCGCTCTCTCTTGCTGAATGCTTGTGAAACACTGAGGAAAACGCTGCTTACTGATGTAATGACTGCCCAACATTATTACTTTTTCTCTAGGCCGTCAACCATTATTACATTTTCTCTTGTAACATAAAATTAGCAGAGGAATCGGAAGTACAAAAAGGCAGCGTGTTGGGGCCGTGTTTGAAAAACCTGTACGTCTTTTCCATGTTCATTTATTTGCTTTTTTGCAGTATGGATTCATAAACACGTGCCTGAAGTCTTTGGTAGTTGAAAAGTATGGTGAAGAAACATGGGAAAAATTAAGGTAATGTGTTCCTAATAAATGCAGTGCATTAAAAGAAAATGCTCAGGAATTCAGCAGCAGAGGGTATAATTTCTTATTGGTAAATGGTAGCTGATGTGTATCTCAAGTAATTATTAGGAGTAAGTAAAAGGGCAAAAGCAAGAGTTTCTTGACTTGTAACAGTTCATTCTTTGATATTAATTTGTCCCAATTAATTTGTCATATCAGATAACTAAAGATGACATTTAATCTTATAGACAATTTTGCAATAGACTGTCTGACTCACTGTGACAATATCGAGAAGTAATTACACTGAAAAGATGTCTTCCTTAATATAAAGTCAGTTTAATTCCAGTACTCAGAAGAGCAGCTAAATCATAGAATCATATATCATCTGCTTCCAAGCCCCCTGCCATGAGCAAGGAACCTTCCACTTGACCAGGTTGCTCAAAGTCCTATTCATTCTGGTCTTGTATCATCTCTGCTTTCATCTTGTTTTTATGAGCTATATGGTCTTTCCAAGAAACATAACTCAAACATACTCATATGCCATATAATCCATCCACCATATATTATCATCCATTGAAGTCAATATAAAAACCAAAAAGCAGGTTTGGTGAACCCCAAGAGCTTGATATTGTGGCCATGTTGAACAGCAAACCAGTAGACCAGAAGACAAACTAAGACTGTACTTGCTCTAGTACCCTACAGTATGATGTCCTAATCCTTGGAAAAGTTTACTGTAATACCATAATGTGAAATAGCAGAAATGGTGAGGTGGACACCACCATTCAGCCACGCTCAAGCAATTTAACTAACTTAAAGCAATTTAATATTAAACTTACATCATTAGGTGAAGTAATGTGCTCCAATATAATGCTTGAAGGAGGTTGAGGAGTGCATTCACAGCAAGCAGTGCTTAAGAAATGCTAGTTGGGTCAGCCAAGCATGTTGTATGTACAGCACTGCTGAGACAAGAATATTGTCTTCTCTGTTGCAGGCTGCAGGCTGGAGTCCAAGATTCTTTCTTGACTTTTGAGGTGTACAAAGATGAAATCACAATGCAGCTTGTTGACAAAGCCTGCAAAGTATTGGGTATGTGTTAGCATGGCTCCAGAATGGATCACCCTGGGTCAAGTCTGAGACTGCAGCTCAGGTTTTGTCTCTTGTGCCCTTGGGAATGCCTTCCCTATGTTGAAAATTTTCTTAATCCACCTGACAGCAGTTCAAAAACGTCCAAACTGTTTGTATTTCTTAAGCTACTTTTATTTTGCCAGGTATTCCTGCTGACATTGTTCTCAGGGAGTTTGGGAAGTATTTCTTTGAATTCTGTAAGCGCTCAGGCTATGACCACATGCTGAGGACACTGGGTGGAAATCTCTACGAGTTCATAGAGAACCTGGATGCATTGCACAGCTACCTGTCCCTTTCTTACCAGGCAAGTCTGAGTAGTAACTGCTGAGCAGGGGTAGATGGACTCTGCCAGAGTGCATGACACAAGGAGCAGCATCTCATAGGTGTGAATAAATAATGAAAGAAAATCACCAAAGCAAGTTCTCTTCTGCTATGTTCTGAAACAGATTACTCCAAATGTTAGGACAATTTCTAAAAATGATTGGTTTTGATTAATCCTTAACAGTAGGCATTATTTACTACATTGGCTCTACTGCAAAGCAGATTTTTCTTCACAGGTGAGGATATTTAATCTTCTGTTTTCCAATTTATTTATATTACAGTTTATGTTATTAAGGCATGGGATGATTTTATACAAGTGGAATTCATCAATAGACTTTTTCAGAAAAAAGATAGTAAGATCTTGGTTTTGTTTGTTTTTTTCCTCAGGAGATGAATGCACCATCTTTTAGAGTAGAAAAGAATGAAGATGGGTCAATGCATTTACATTACTATTCAGACAGAAGAGGTCTGTGCCATATCGTGCCAGGTAATAAGAGTAAATGCAGAGTGCATATCAATGTAATATATAAAGAGTAACCATAGATTTGCAGATGCACTCAGAGTTCAGTATCTTTTTTTCAGATGAGGCCTGGCCATGGAATTGAAGCTTGGTAGAGGTCAGTGCCCAGACATCTGAACTCAGTATTTCCCTACTGCCTGATCACTCCTAGCTCCCAGTAACTTTCATCAAAACTTACTGTATGACAGCCCAGGCTATAAATATCCATTCTTGCTATAGAATTCCTTCCCTGGCAGGAAAAATAAGGTCATGGTGTGTATTGTGTCTGTTCATTAATTCTCAGTGACTCGTGCTTTTTACATTACAGTGAAGTAGAGATTCTAGTTGAGCTGAAGACATTCATCCACCCTGCAGAACATCCAATCTGTAAAACTCTACTGAACCCTGCTCCAAATTGAATCTTTTACCAGCATTTATCAGAATCTCCAGAGCTGTACTTGTGCAAGCATTAGAGAGCTATAGGTCTGTAAGAGATGATCATGTTCCTTTCTTTCATAAATGATGCTGAATTTAGAAGCTCATCAAAATGTACCCCTTTGTCAAAACTTATTTGATACTGAAAGCACAGAATTATTTGGAATTTCAGACAGAGCTTTTGATGTCATTTTGATGTCCAGTCTTTTACCTAACACCTAACCAGAAATGAGAGAACTAATTGTGCATCTGCATGAAAGATATTTCCTTCCTTTCAAAATATAATATTCTTCAATAACTGAAATAGATTGTATAGCATAATCTCTTAGACTCCCTGCACTCTTTGGGTTGATGGAAGTTCATATTATTGCTTTATGGCTACTTGAACACATTCTTCAGATATCCTGCTGAGCAGCTCCTAGTGAAAATCAGCATTTGTCCTCAGCCAAGGCAAAAGCAGCAGTAACTTTAAAGCTGACCTCCTATGTGCATATTCTCATCATGGCAATGGTAGCAAGAATGACACGTGTTGCTTTCTTCTTCCAGAGTCCTTTGGAAAAATGACTTCTGAAACGGTGAAATTCCACTGTGGGCCCTCTAAAAGGGGAATTGAAAAGGTTTTGTTCTTGGCAATACCTTGTCTTTTTGTTTCCCCTTCAGGAATCATCGGTGCAGCAGCCCTGGATTTTTTTAACATTGAGATTTCAATGAAAATAGTCAATCAAACAAACGAAGAAGAAGAAGAAAGAACTGGGAAAAAGGAACATATTGTTTTTCTTGTCACTCAAAACCCTCTCTTTCCATGCAAGGAAAGAAACGAATTTTCTTCCTCGTCTCAATTGCTTGACTCTGAAAAACAAATTGAGAACCAACTGAATAAAGAGGTATTTTAATATTCATTATCACCATATTACTAAAATATATTTAAAACAAAAACACCCTAGAGTTTGCCTTTGGATTTATTTCAACAGGATCTTGAAAAAGCCAAGAATGCAAACGGAGACAGAGGAAACTCTGTTTGTCCTGTTAAGAAAAGTCACTGGAAAACATTAAGAGGAATAATCACATTAGGGAAAGGTGAGAGATCATTCAGAGGGAGCTCGTGATCATTTCTGAGTCTCTTCAGTTAGAAACTCAGTAATCCTCCCTATCCCCACCCACCCATCCATTTTGAAGTTACCATTTACATTTCCTCTGCAACTTTTCAAAATGTTTCTGGTTAAGTTTCTTTCGGTTTGACACTGATGATCAAAGAAAAATTGCAGATAATAAGCATGTTAGTAATGACAGATACTTAAATGGAATATGACCTGTCACTTTTGTCTCTTAAACAGGGCTTTCATCTGAAAATTGTTCTTCTATAAAATGCCATTGTGTGGTGAATATGATTCTTCATTCTCACGTCACTTGGTTTAAGATGCTGAATTTAAAACTGTGTTTTTATCTTGGTAGATACTACCTCTTTCCAAAATTATCAACTGTAGTAAATTTTGAAAGCTAAATTACATCCTCCACTACCAAAGGTCTACTGCTAATCTAGTAATCTCTGTTCTTACCTCTATGCATTAGATGTTTATATATGTTTATAAAATGGAAGGAATTTTTAAGTTAGGATCTTTTGATTCCCCAAAAGGAATGAGAATCAAGCTCACTATTGCCAAGATGTTTGGGAGGAGTGAAAAATTGAACCTGCTATCAGCTGGTGCAGTGTCACATGCAATACAAGGCCAGATATACTAAGTAAGAAATTAATATATTTAAAATAAAATTTTAAACTAGCATTATTTCAAGTAAATTATTTATCTATAAGTGTGAGTTATCAAGAGCCAGACATTGATAAATTTAAAACCCATGCTGACTTCCCCTGAAGCAGTAAGAGGTCTAAAATCTAAGTTCTAAGTTTGTAATATTTTCCACCAATCTCCTGAGTGACTTAAACATTTGTTCTCAGCAGAACTTACTGGAGTAACTGTCATAGCCACCTTCAGGGGGAAAGAGATCACTGGAAGTCATTATCCTTTTGATTCTGGTGGGTTACTGGGAATCTAAGTTTATACCATGAAGATCAAAGCTTTTGAGTGCTTCATTCAGAAGATATTTTGATATTTTACCCTTTGTATTCTTTTACAAAACTATCTGCTGGTAAGCACAAACTACTCTGTAGATTTGTGACCATTTTGTAAAAAATCTTGGGGTAAGTAAAATAGAAGCCAAACATGTCTCTGTGCTATGGACATTGTACATATGGTTTATTGTATAGGAGACTAAAACCCAAATCACACTGGGTTTTTTTTTCCGTAGGTGTTGCTTAGTAGCTGGCAGAATGTATTAAATCCAATTCTGTGCACATTTTTGTGGGAGGTAGCTGTGTTATATTGCTATGGCATCTGCAGATTCATAGAGGAGTAACATCTACAGTTCTTCATCCTTGCTTATTTTTTCCACATAATTTCATGCATCTAGTGCTCTGTGTTTTTGGTGTGCTTATGTTTTAAACACTTAGCCAACTCAGATGAGTTGCAGATCAGCTGTGGATTACAGTGCAGAGGTTTAGCACAGATGTGTGCACATTTCTGGGCCCACACACTGTTTGCTTTGTCTTCACTCACTATGATCTAGGGTCCTGTCTCACCCAGGGGTAAATGTCATGCTGATTGGTTTTATGATGAGCAGCCTCATTTAAAAACTGCACTTTTATCTCACCACAGGGAAGCTCCTGAGAGGATTTGATCCTGTTTATCCCAAGAGTCTGTGGATTGACACAAAAACCTTTTGCAATGGACTTCCTTTTCATATGGTTTTTGACAAAGAGGTAGGACAAGCATGTGGTCAGGACCCTTGGTTTGCATAAACCTTGTAGTGTCTCTGTTGTGACTGTCCTACAGTCCCCTGCTGCATGTGCTCTGTGTGCAGTCTACACTCACAGGATATGCAGAAATACTCTGTACAGGGACGTGCTCTGTATCACTGCAGATAGGAATCTCCTCTGAATTTATTGAGTTTACCATGTCTGAAACAGCTGCAGATATTGCCAGCAAGGTTTATTGCAGCAGTCTGTCTGCTACCAAACAGTGAACAGAATTTTTTGAGGTTTCTGGTCACCTTCCTGTCCCTGGATATACCAGAGACATGTCCCATCCTTTAAACTGGCTTTGCACTTACAGTTTCCCAATCTCCCCACAATTACTGAGCTGTCCCAGGACTTTGAGGGCTGTGCTGGCAGCTGAGGCTGTCTGTCCTTCCTGACTCTACTCCTACATGGAAAAGCCCAGCTACCTGCTCAATCAGGCAGCATGCAGCCCCACTGGCACCCAAAAATCTCTTTGCCTTCTGGGGCAGGATTGAGTCTCCTCTGCTGTGCACACAGACCCTGCAGCCCCTTGGCAGGGCTGCCCTCTGGCTGGCTCCCAGCTCCCTGGGTTCCCACCACACTGCAGGTCCTCTTGCTCCCAGCTCTGTGGAGAGGGTTTTGGCTTTAGACAGGAGCAAGGAAAGGAGAAGCTGAGGCTGGGACAGCAGGAGAACACTGAGTACTTTCTCCTCAGGGAACATGTTTTGGCATGGTGCTGATCAAGATTCCAGAGCACATCATCTGCTTCGTGCCACTGCCCACGTCAGCCAAAACACAGAGGCTTTAATCTTTCATGAGGACCCATATGCATAATTTAATAAAATTACTAGTGTGCAAACAAGAAAAGTCTTACACCCATTACTGGTAGCAAGGTTAGAGCTTAAATAACTGAGGACAAGCAGAGAAGAATATTTTTGCAGAATTTAAGAGCTCATGTATGGTCAGCAGAGTAAAGGAAAGTGACTAAACCTTTACACTTTGTTAAGAGAAAGTAACTCATGGCATCTATTAGAAAATTAATATTTGTCAAGGTGTTTTATGCCACAGTTATTTTCATTTTGGAATACAAGACACTCTGGTATCTCTAATTTTCTCCTGCAGGTACCTGCAAGGCAGTTTGTGAGGCCTGCACAAATGCAAGCAGGGACAATAGCAGGTAGTTTTGGGGGCTTTTCACAATTGACAGGAAGGAACATTTTAATAACAACATGCCTTTCTTGGGGCTTTGCTTTGCTGTGAAGGGCATGCATTCAGAGCTGTGTAGTACTACACTGACAAGGCAGAAACTTTGCTCAGAGATAAGCCATGTGCTCCAGAAAGGCTAAGTGTGAGGAAATGTAAAAGAGTGATCAGCTGTAGCTTTATCTGAACCCAAAGGGACACGAATTGTAACACTGCTCCATATTTTCTTTTAAGCTCAAAGTGAAGCAAGCTGGAGTGAGCATTCAGAAGATTGTACCTGGCCTTCAGACCATGGGCATCTGCCTGGATCAGTACTTCAGGATCATCCACCCAGAAGTACCCTTCACCATCTCCAGCATTCAGAAATTCATCAACAGCCAATTTGTTTTCCAGACGAGAAGAGAGATGATGCCTGAGTCATGGAAAGAACGGCCCATGCTGGAGCTAAGAGGTACTTCACTGTTTTCAATAGCATAAGTGCTCCTGTTAACTCAGGAATTGCAGTGAGGTGCACTCCTGACCCCACTCAAGTCCCATAAATAGCCTTTGGGCAGTGAGCAGATTAAATGGTTCTGTAGATGCTTGTACACAAATTCTACTATCACCAGATTTTGAAGGCTTTCAGTCAGAAGCAACAACTCGGCTCCTATTTGAAGGGCTTAGAAATATGGTGGTTTTCTGATGCTGCAAAACCTACATGCGAATGCATGATTTGTTCTTAATTTATGCCTTTGAGGGGAGTTATTTGCTACTGGCTGGGTTTCAGATGTGATTAAAAATAGATTAGTTCTCTGTGCTTTTATTTTTTTGTAGCACATTTTCAGGTTCTAATTTCTGGCTTCACAACCCCCCCNAAGCAACATAAGAGTTTACCAGTTAAAATTATCTCAGCAGAAAAGATACTGTATTTGCATTATTTCTAGTGAGGACTGAATATGGGATGATACTCTGCTTGGTGTAATTAACTATAATGACATTTGGTTTAATTGTTCTGTGCTTCAATTTATCTTTTTTCTTTTAATGTGACCTAATTTTCTCTCGTCTCCTTTCACCTTTATGTAATGTGTGAAATCTTGTTTTCCTGAGATTCAGAAAAAAAATTAAGGGTTTAGGGACACCTTGAGAAAAGCAATGCTACCAAACCAGGGAACATTGATTAGTCATGGGTACAACTGTACTTTCTCTTACGCTCTAGGGGTTAATTCACACGTATTTATGATGTTCCAACCCCTCCTTGGTTTTAAAGCTGTTCATTCAGTAGCACTGGCAATGAGGTGAGGGAGAAAGAAATAGGAATTCCTAGGCTGATGTTTAGAAAACAATAATACTTAGGAAGCAAGTTAATAACACTAATACTAATACAACTACTGCTAATTATAATCAGAATCATAATGAAATCTCATGCAAAACCCAAAAAAACTAGATCCTCCTCCAAAAATCCTTTTTACCTTTCAGGCATTTTTGTAACTGCTTATTTAGATTATGATAGTAACTGAAAGCTCCAATTTCCAGGGAGGAAAGTGCCATTGACTGGGACATTGCCATTTACTGGGACACAAACTATGCACTGTGAAATTAAACTTCAGATGTTTTGCTTAATTACTATGAGTCTTAGTACCCCTGTGCATGTTTCTGACTGACTGGCTTTGGGAACAGCTCAAGAGCTAGGAGGAAAGGAGGGGAAAATGCAGAGAGGAGGGGAAAGGAGAGGAGAAATTTTTGTGAGTGCTGGGGTTCCTCATGAGTAGGAGGGACTTGAAGCATAGTTGGGCTCTGCCCAGCACCTGCAATGAGGGAATGACTGCTTCCTGGGTTCCAAAATTTTGTTATTTGCCAAGTGTGGCTCCTCTGAACAAGTTCACCTCAAATTCCTAGGAAATAAATTCCTGTGATCATCCAGACCCTACAGAAACCCGCTTCACTGTAGGATCTGGATGATAACAGGAATTTATGTCCTAGGAAAGTTAAGTGAGAGGTTCCTTAGAATTCATCCCCTAAAATTAACACCAGTGAAAGGCCACGCTGCTGCAAACCAACACTTGTGTGCCAACACTTGTTCCACACAGGCCAGATGATGTGGATGGAGTCCCTGCAGTGCATGCTCTACCTCTGCTCGCCTCTGCTTCGCAGCCTGCACGAGCTGGAGGAGCGGCAGATGCACATTGCAGACATCGCCCCTCACGACGTGACCAGGGACCTGATCCTCCTCAACCAGCAGAGGCTGGCCGAGATGGAGCTCTCCAACCAGCTGGAGAGGAAGAAGGAGGAGCTGAGGATCCTGTCCAAGCACCTGGAGGAGGAGAAGAAGAAGACTGAAGCGCTGCTCTATGCCATGCTTCCCCAGCACGTGGCCAACCAGCTGAAAGAGGGGAAGCAAGTTGAGGCAGGTGAATGAACAGGATGCATTTGGGATGTTGATCTGTGTGACAGGACGTGGCTGCTGGCACAGCCCCTTTGCCACTGCCCTGGAGTCCGTTCTCTGCTTGGTGACATCCATGTGTAGGAGGATGGTCACAGACCCTTAATTTTGCTTATAATAAAAAATAGGCTTTTTTTTTTCAAAGAAAGCTTTGGAAGCTCTTTGCCAAAATTGTTCCTTAAGTGGTGAAAGGTAATAGTAGCTACCCATTCAGTGAGCAAAATTCAGTGTTTCAGCAGTAATCTGAAATTTTGGTTTTAATGTGGGCATACAGGAAAACGAGGGCTCAGAATTGAAGGGAATAAAGAAAGTGGACTTTACTAGGAAATTCTCTTAGTACCTCTGTGCTGTCTATAAATGTAGGATCATGATGATTCCCATTGTCATCAAGGGTAGCAATAATCCTTTAGTGAGCACATATATGAAATTAGGGATAACGAGCCAAGTGTATCCTGTGTATGGTGTATTCAGATGTTTGGGTTGTTTGAGATGTGCAATTATTCTTGTATTTGGTACACTCTTACACTGACACTTCTCCTTCATCTCAGCACCCATGTATGATTATTACAGCTGAGAACCATAGAGTGATCTTTTGAAAAAAGTCTCAGATACTGTGGTTGTCCAGCCATTACAATACCACTGCTCTTTCTGCCCACAGGAGAGTTCAAGGAGTGCACTATACTGTTCAGTGATGTGGTGACCTTTACCAACATTTGTGCCCAGTGTGAGCCTATTCAGATAGTTCTCATGTTAAATTCAATGTACCTGAGATTTGACAGACTGACCACAGTGCATGATGTGTACAAGGTAGGTGCTGATCAAAAAAGGCTGCAGACATTTTTGCAGGTTTTATTTGTTGTTTGGTTGGTTTTTCATTTGTTTGTTTTGGTTTGGTTTTAGGTGTACGTAAATCCTCTTCACCATAGCATGATTGTTGATTAAACCATAAAATAATACCTATTTGTAGTGGCCACACAAACTGAAAAACAGGGAGAAGTGAAAATTATTGGTCAGGAACACAACTCCTATCATGGGCTAAAGTCTCTTTCCACAATGCTAATACTAGAATGGCTCTTCTTTCATATCTCTCTCTCTCCTTCCTTTCTCTGTCCAACATTAATAATTTGCCTAGTTCTTTTATTTGAACCTCTTCTAAATAGGTCACTATGTCTTTTGGTAGGAAATAGCATTATAAACAATACCCAGACAACAGCTAGACTTTTATTTCATGGAGATCTTCAGCAATGGTATTATCTCCTGCTAACCCCCACAGAACATCAATCTGACCTAGACTGTACCTAGACTGTGGTCAGACTGTGCTGGAAAATCAGAGCCCTGGCAGGCCTAGAATAGTAGTGTTATTAGCACTTCCAGAGGTACCAGATTTGATGTGCTGAAGAGCAGTTCCTAAGTTTCTGTCTGTCCCCAGCTCATTAAATATTTATGAAGGCAGAAATAGTAGAGGGTGAAATCCAAATCTCATTCATTCCTTGCTCAGGCAAGGCGTGCAGTTCATCACACAATAAATTGTACTGGGAAATCAGGAGCATTTCTTCCTTGGCAAAGAATCTGTATTCAATAATTGAAGCATCCAGGATATGGCCCACAGATTTCAAGATAAATTAGCATCATATTCTATCTAAATCATCCATCATAAGTAAATGATATGTCATTATATTAATAATCTCCTTTTGAAGCCTGTATATAACTCCTATTAATATTGAAGGAAGTTACTGAGGTACAGAGAGCAAGGATGAGATTACTATTGCAGGGAATTGGGAAAGAAATGAAATAGTGACATTGATCAAAGAAACTTGGCCCAAGCTTATAAACATCGGAAATTATGAGTAAATATTGTTAAATTAAATCTTCTACTATGGCTTAAAAATAATTAGGGTGTCTGTTTGCATTAGTAGCTTTTCCCAGTTGTTTTTAATTTGTTACAAAAAATTACTGGCATCACTGTGGGTTGAGCTGTCTGATAGAAAGCATGGACAGGAATATGTTCTTTGAGACTGATGTGCTGAACTGTTTTAAGTCATTGCGTTAATGAAAAAACCCAACTATTAAATTATGTCTCCACTCTCCATTGGTGTTAATTTTTAAGAAAGCCAATTAGTCTAATCTAAATGATCTCTTACTTACTGATGATAAATGGGCCAGTGAAGCCTCATAAGAGCAGTTTGGAAAATTTCATTGCTGTGTAACAGGCTTTTACAGTGGATTTTAAACATTTAAGAATTCTGTTTCAAACAAGTTTGTTCTATTCCCAGAAAAATTTTGTTCTGGTACAGGAACAAAATCCAAAGTATTTCTCAGATACTTTAGCATGTATTTCAAGGAAACTGGATGCCTGAAGGAGGACTAACACTTCAGCAATTGTCTCAGGCTGCAGCTGTTGTGGGAAAACAGCTGGCTGTAGGGAAGGATGCTCCCAAATTGTTTAGCTCACACTTACTCTGTGACATCCTGGAGACTGGAGATTCCTTAATTTTGTGTGAACTCCTTAATCATAATCTTCAGTGAATGGGCTCCCTTGCTTTGTTGTGACTTTTTAAAAAATAAATCTCTCTCAAATAAGAAATACGCTTTTAGCACCAATTGTGAGTTAGGGCTAATTCCCTGCACTCATCTGTCAGGAGCCTCCTGGCTCAGGAGGCTGTGCCCCAGGCTAGCTCTTTGCATTTAGGTCTGCCCTGGTAAGAGGAAGGGAAACAGCCTGACACTGGCACAGCAGCTCTTTCTCCTTAGGGTCTCTCACACTGAAATCTAAAGTGGGTCAAGTGAGCAGGGACAGAATGTGATGAAATTTTTAGTGGGGAGTGAAGGAAAAGATCTCTATCTCATGTGTGCTTAAGCTTTTCAGTGACTGGAAGAGAAAGGAGCACTTGGTGCAGATAAGAAGAGCCCTGAACAGCAAAACACTAACCTGAGTGAGATACACCTGGCATGCTCATGTGCTTGTCCCTCTCAATTGAAGGTGGAGACGATTGGAGATGCCTACATGGTGGTAGGTGGGGTCCCTGTGCCTGTACCCACTCATGCAGAGCGAGTTGCTAATTTTGCCTTGGGCATGATAATGGCAGCCAGAGGAGTACAAAACCCAGTTTCTGGAAATCCTATCCAAGTAAGTTAACACCAAGGTGCATGTGTGTCTGTCTGGTAGGTGTCTGTGGCTGAGTTTCTGGTTAATGTATTGCAGCAGCATCTCAAAGAGCTGCTTCTGACTCCGCTTTGGGCAAGGCCCAGGTGGGCACATTTTCATGAAGAGCCTCTCCCTGTGGATATTTGATATCATACTGGTGTCCAGTGTTGTGTTGAGATGAACTTTTCAGTGGCTGGATAGCATTAAGAAAGCTGTTAAATAACAAGTGACATTTCTGGGGGGTGTTTTATGTCTCTGTAAAGATTCGAGTTGGGATCCATACAGGTCCTGTCTTGGCGGGGGTTGTTGGAGAAAAGATGCCTCGTTACTGCTTGTTTGGAGACACGGTGAACATCGCCTCCCGCATGGAGAGCCACGGCGTGCCCAGCAAGATCCACCTCAGCTCCAGTGCCTACCAGTGAGTCACTTTACCTGCTCAAATCCATGCCAACAGTGCCTGCTCAAATCCATGCTAGCATCCACTTTACCTGCTCAGATCCGTGCTAACATCCTCTGCCTTGGCAGCTGCGCCTTTCAGTGTAGGTGGTGCTGATTTACGCAGCTTTGTAAAGGAAAGTCACTGCTTGTAAAGAGTTTTGGGTTGTTTTTTTTTCTAATTATTCCAAATTTGCTTATATATAGAGGCAGAGGTTTGAGTGTCTCCATCCTGGAGAGCAAAATATTAAAAAAACAACTGATTGTGCTAGCTTATTTGGAAATAGTGATAAATTGATGTAGGTGCTAGAAAGACAGTCAGAACATTTAAAACATTTAATAACAAAAGGTTTAAAAATCTCTCTGATCAAACACCATAATTTGTAGTGAAACAGTTTCATTTACACTTACTAAGGATTAATTGGATAAACAGCTATCCTCTTCATGCTGTAATTTACTTTCCAGAAACTCATGTTCCTAAAAAATTAATACTGTATTTTCAAGAACTTTATGTTTGCATAAAATCTGTATGCAAGAGTGGAAGCAAAGACAAACTACAAAGCAAGGAGTACAACAACATTGTCTGGGCACATAGGAATGATGTTGGGAAAATGAGAACTCAGCTAGCACTGAAATGGGCAGCAAAGTTCAAAGGCAGTCAGAGGAGCTCTGTTAGAATATAAATAGAGACATGGACCTGCTGTGGCAGGTGATTTAGTGACAGTGCCCTGAAGAAAGGCTGAGTTACTCAAGGCCTCTCTTGCTTTGGTCTTCACTGATGAGATCTTCAAGGCCCCTGCACCAAGAGTCAGGGTTCAAGGAGTAGGTGAACTATGAGTACTGGAAGAGGATCAGAGCAGGGGTCTTTTGAGACATCTCAATCTACAGAAATGCGTGGGATGTGCAGAAGGGATGTGAGGTGATGAGAGCTGGGTGATGGCACTGCAGGGCTGCTGGCTGGGAGCTCTGGAAGGCCATGGCTGTCAGCGCCACAGCAGCTGAAGAAAGCTACAGCTGTATGGAAAAATGGCAAGGGGGACATGATGAAACTAGGCTGATCAGCCTCATGTCAGTCCCAGTGAAAATCAAATGGCCATTTTTGGAGGCATGAAAAAAGCAATTTGGAATAGCGAGTCTGGATGTAAAATAAATTAGTCAGCCATGCTTGACGGACCTGATTGCCTTCTCTGATGAAATGACTGGGGATAATTCTGTCTAGCTGATATTGGCTGCCTCAGTTCTTAATTTCTACTTACTGGTAAATAAGAACCCTCCAACCAAAGTATTTGATGATGTGATGCATTAATTTTTTATCAGGCTGGATATGTAAAGCTATGAAAGCACAGCAGGCTTGAATAAACAGTTCAAACAAAACCTCAGTTGTTCACAAATCGAGACTTTTCCCCAGACTGTTGTGATTTGATCACTCAGCTCTTTTAACACATCAGTGTCATTTTTACTTGTCTTGAATTTTCATGTGCTATTTTGCTTCTAATACTTTAGGTGCCTAAAATACAAGAATTTTGAGATTACTGAAAGAGGAGAAATAGAAGTAAAAGGAAAAGGGAAAATGCACACATACTTCCTCATTAGAAATAAATCTGCAACTGATAATGAGATTATGGGAAGGCCAATGAAAGATTTAGATTCTGGCCATGAATCAGTTCAGTCCCTTCCAGAAGGCAAGACTGAAACTATACCAAGTTCTCATCAACCAGGTAGAGTCAACCTGACTCCTATTTTCCTCCTTGAACAAATGAATGTTAATAAAATCCAATTAAATGTTATTTTGTGTTCTTTCAGCTACTCAGACTCAGCAAAACAAGGAGCAGACCCCAACTATTGCAATGAAGTATGTTGATGGCCCCCTAGATGCACAAAACAGCCTCAAAAGAAGAAATCAGATGAAAGTTGGAGATTTAACAGGTTGTTATTTAGTTGCCATCTAACGAAGATCACAGAACTGGGAAGTAACCGAGGCTTAATCTTGCAAGTTCTTTATATTAATCTTCTGAATAACCATAGTTTTATTCAAGCCAGAAATTCATGCCAGCATATATGCATTACCCTTCTGCACAATCTTTAGGGCCAGACAAATTTCACCTTTGGAGCAACCCCAGGTGTTGATTGTGCACCAGTGAAAAAGAAGCTGACAGAGCTGTCAGACCCCAGAGCCTTTCTGGGAGTGCAAATAGAATGGATAAATGTTAGACAGCTCTTCACAGGGACAGACCTGTGAACTGTTCGTGCACAAATCTTTTCCTAGAAGAGATGTAGTTATGGGGGAGCCTTACCAACTCAAGAGAGGCCTCAGTCCTATCTGCTGCAGGAGTCAGAAGGATTTTTGCCATGCTCATGTTCTATGACCAAAGTTCATTCTCCTTTGAAGTAGCTGATAGTGAGAGATAACAGATTTGATGCCATAACAACCTAATCGAATGCAGCAAGTCTTGTAGTTCTGTGTTTTGTGAATTTTATACAGACTAAGTATGTTGTTGCTAATTACTAGAAAATATTTTACTGCCTTCCCTCCCACTTGCTTAGATGTGATGGTTAGTCTAGTATGTGGTGTGCTGACAAACAGAAACCTCTCTGCTCCTTAAAAACTCACACTGCAGGAGTGTTTTCTTTCAGGCAAAACTTGTGATTCCAAAAGTGATGGGAGTCTCCATGGCAACCAGCATGCAGATGATGGTCCTCGTCCTCCAAACCAGGGAAGAGTCAAACGTGCTGCTGAAGAGCCACAGAATAGAAATGTTCGCTCTAATTTTTGCACTTTACTCTAAGTTTCTTACTTTTTACATTAAACAGAGAAATTTTATTATAATTTTGTGCATTTTGCTGTTATGGGACTGATTTTGTATATGAGTGCCACATGATTTTGTAAAAAAAAAAGAAAAAAAGAAAAAAGACATTTCATCACAGTTCTCAGTAAAAATAAAACAGTGGAGGAATTTTTTTTTTAAATCCATCTACATGGGCCATATAATACTCCCAGTGGAGAAAGAAATCCTTGCAGGATGCTTTGAAGATGTATTTTCAGCCTGTGCCACATATTTGAATATCCTTGTGCAAAAATCATGTGTTGGTGTGTGATACAGCAATGGAGAAAGAGGTGACTTATCCAGCTAGAAATATTCCTACTCAAATGAGCACTTGCCAAAAAAGAAACATTCCCTGAAGTGACCATCTGTCTTGACTCCAGCACAGCCAACAACTCCCCCATGTAAGTTTAGCAGCATTCCACCTATGTTTTAACTGCAATAACAGCTGAATTTCTTAATGTGTCTTTTGTTGGGTAAAGGCATTATGAAGTAGAAGTGCAGAATAGATCTAAAACAACCTGTATTTTTTCATCCTGAAGAGAGAATAATGTGTACTTGATAGCAGCATCAGTGAAAAAGAGCATCTGTGATCTCTGAACCAGCCATACACACTGTGCATAGCAGGACATGGAAATGGTGGAGTACAAAGCATCAGATTTGTCACAACACTGAAGGACTGTTCAAGGCCTACAACCTATTTGAGACCTTCAAATGAGTTTCAAGTTTATTTCTCATTTTTTCACCTCAGCTAAACAAACAAGCAAACTCGGGACTGCAGAAGGAGACCCTCAGTGCTGGAATTAGTGTTGCTAGCATCATTGAAAACGACAGCATTAGAGATCAACATTACCTGGTATCAGAGGCTGCTCAACTGAAACACTTCCATGCTGATATATTCTTAGATTATGCCTGATCAGAAATGGGAAAGAAAAATTGAAGCTAATTTGTCAGGGGTTTCAGAGAGAGGAACAAAAATACAGTGGTTATAAAGGTTGTGGACAATTTGGTGCACCATAAATTGTGCTCTCACTCTTATAAATGGAGCTTGGAATAGGTGGGTGACTTTGACAGAAGATGTGCCCTGCACACTGATTTATTACCTCTGGGTGTGGATTCATCAACTGAGGATGCAGGCATGAGACCAATGTGAACTCTGGGCAAGAACTCACTGGAGAAGGTGATAATGTTACTCCTCTCTACCAGTCTGGAGCATCACATTTCCACCTCTGTGTCTGCAGCAAGAGTGAGGCTCTTTAAACACCAGACAGAGAGCTAAGACTGATGAAAGACATCTCCTGCTCTTTATAGTATAGCCAGATGAAATTTCATCTGGTTAGATTATTTTTTTTCAAATCTCTGAGACAGGAGCTCCATAGCCCAGGAGCTCAGTCTCCAGGAACAATTAGTGCAATTAGACCAGCAGAGGAGGATGAAACCATGAGTGCTGTTCTCCATGCAAGAAGTGTTCCAGGGGGTTTACTGGGTGTGGTCCCAGGCAATGAATACCTGTTAGCTTTTGGAGCACCTCACAAGCACATCCTCTGACTTAGCTTTGTCAGAACAGATCCATTTGTGTGCTGTGAGACCATTCTACAGTGAGAAAAAAAGTATGGTTTGTGGGTTTGAGGAGGAAATTCCCTCAGGAGTGTACTCCTGACTGACTGAAGTGCTGTTGCAGGCACACCTTGTAACAGGAGGACCTTCCACCATACAGCTGAGCAGTACCAGTCAGGGAGTCCAATTTTATGAATGGAAAGCTTTTCTTATTTATTTGGATTTCATTATCTAATATTGTTCATTATTTTGGCAAAGGAGATATCTACTGTATGTTGATGCTGCAGCAAGGGGTATAATTGTTAGGCTGGGTATCAAGATTTCAAACACTGGACTCTCTGCTACCCTCAGACACAAGACCTGAATATCACCTTCACTCTTGGCAGCTCCTCCCCATCGTCCTGGTGCTCATGGCTTTATGCTTCTGTAGTACAACCGTAGCTTTAACTTTCCTGAAGAACGAGGAAATCTGATTTCTCCCACTCACAATGATGTAAAAGTGAAGCAACAGTTAAATCAGCACTATCCCAGTGACTGAAGTCATGAAGGAGCTCTGGCAAGACTTTTGTGTCTCTGGCCTGGAGATGTGTTTCAGTACTCTTGACTAATCTTGCTGATGGAATGGAGAACATGTCATCTAACAAATGGCAGGGGAGGACTCTGTCATTTTTGGCATTTGCTGTGGGCCTAAAGCCACTTTAGTCTGAGCACAAGTGTGACACTGGAGTTTACATCTCTCAGTGGCCAGTGTGAATGCAGCAGGGAAGCTCTTGCTGTTTCTGGTACTCTAGCAGTTCCACACCTGTGTGGCTGAACTTCACTGGCCACTGCTCTGAAAAAAAGAATTTCCAGCTGGAAGTGGTCCAACCAGTCTGGCCACCAGTGAATATGGTCTGGGATATATTCTGAGGTTTAATATAGATACACTACAGAGTTTTAGGCAGAAGCCCAGAACTCCTCTGAACTTGTATGGATCATCTTGGGAAGAAGAAAGAAAAGAACCGTGGCTTAATTGCTGCCAGCATCTCTTTGTCCTTTAACACTTGCTTTGCTTAAACCTGCCCTTCTTGCATCTATGGGTGTTTAATATTGGAATGTTTTAATTGCCAATAAGTCCTCCATGGTTAGGTACTTCATGCTGTACTGTGGTAAAAATAGTGTGCTCAGTGGTTTCTCTGTGGCATCTGCTACAATCTGGTTCTCCTGGAGGAGCAGAGCTGGGTCAAATCTGCACAACTGCTTCTAAAAATTAATGTGCCTGTGCGTCATCATGTGTTCTTAAATCTGTAGGCACTGTTAAAGGCTGCAAAAGTATAATTAAAAAATAAATCTTTTCATTAATATACTGACTGCCATTTGTCAGTGACTATGATTCCTGTTGCTCTTTTCCCTTTCACCTTTTCTATTCTCTTTTTCCTCTAGGCCTACAAAAGTGCTCAGTCTTTGTGTCAGTCACATATCTACAGTGAATTCACACAAAGAGGGTGGAAGAAGAGAATTCCCACCACTGCTTCATGGAAGCTGAGGCTTAGGAAAATTAAAAATTGAGACTTTTGAAAGCTTTCTAAACCATATGGATTCCCAAATCCCATTAAATCTGGTGTTAAAACCTTAACTGTAAAAGTTTTGATAGCTTAAAGGTCCAGGGGCAAGATTTTTCAAAGAGTTTTGTTACTTTCCTAAGTGAAAACAACTGGATTTAGGTGCTTAATTGAACACATATGCAGTGTTTAGCTCCCACAAATGGTGCTTTCCTTAAAACATTTACAAAGCACTTCCTTGTAAAGCCTTCTAAAATGGTCTGTTTAGTAAACTTTCCAAACTGGAACCTTGTTTGCATTAATTCATTACTTCTGACATTACAATGCAGCTCTGTATGGATCCCAGCTGAACATAAAAATACACAAAATAGCAGTGAAAATGAACTTATTACTTCAATGGTGAGAATATATTAAAACTACACTTGAATATAAAAAAAACTATGGTGAAATTCAAAATGGAAAAAGAAACACACAATTTCATAGAAGTATACTACATCATGGAAAATCCAGAAGGGATTTTTTTTCTACTAAATCTCTGCTTCCACCTTAGAAAACTCAAGACTTTAAGAGTCAACAATGAGATGAAAATCTTCCTTAAAGTTACCTGTACAAACATCTACTATTCATGTATTCTCTATACAATATTCAGTCATCAGTGCTTCCTGTAAATAGCAGAAATAGCAGCGTGCAGTATTTTGATTCCATAAATAGTTGCAATCAAAATAAGCACATGGAATGCTATCTTCACTTACATGATTAGACTAACAAGCCCTGCTCATTTTGTACAAGCTGTCTGTAGTTCTGTCTCACAGTTACGTCGCACTTGCTAATTTCTGCTAATCATGTTTGTTTCCAGCTGTGCTGAGAGGCCATTCCTAAACAATTCTGATACTCACAATTCTTCCTATTTTGACTTGGTGTCCAGCCCCTAGCCTCCAGCTGGATGAGCACACCAAGTGAGAAGCAGATTTGTAGTCACATTTTCATACCAGTAAGTTCCTGCTCTCCCGTGTGCTCTGTTAGAAGTGAACCCCAGATGGGCATAAACTCATTGCCAAGCTTTGCAGAAATTCAGGGCAACATTAACTGACTCTGTGACATCTCCTTAATTTTGCTGTGTTAGTGAAGCTTGGAAGTTTTACCTACAGAGAAAACCTCACAGGCTCTTTGATAGTTCTTATTTTGTCATTTGCATCAGACACCTTTCTCTCAATGGAATCAGCAAACACAAGTGGTGACAGAGTTTCTGCTTTTTGTGACAAACACACCAAACCCAGCTTTAACACTGTTCACATCAGTCCTGATGTCCTTGGGACACATTGCACAGCAGCACTTTGTGGAGGCACCTTTGCTTTGTGTGGTTTCATCAGTGTCTGGGCTTTGTTGTGGCTTCCATTTCCATGCTGAACAGGAGGCCAGTGACCTGGAACACGGCTGGTGATGCTCTGTGGGCATCCTGCCAAAACATTTTGCAGGAGAGGAACCTGACACAGCCATCACTTAAGGTCAATTTATCTCGGGAATCAGTGGGCCTTTAAAAATTCACCAGCTCACATATCCTTTTCAGTGATGGCCATTAGATGTTTTGTGCTCTGATTTTGTGGGCTTTTGAGAGAACCTTGCTTTTCAGCAAATGATGACATATCCACTGGTAAGAGGAAACTCACAGCCTTCATTTTACCCCTGGAGAAAAAATGAGAGGATTACAAATTTATAAATTTGAGGATTACAAATGTATAAAATATGTATATAATATGTACATTTTATACAAATGTATAAAATAAGAAAGTAAAAAATAAACCTAAATACCAACCCAGCCCAGCAAGCAAAAAGTAAATGCTTTCAACCCTTGCATGCTGCTGGAGGCAGGATCTCATAGGGCCAAGCATGCTCCTCTCTGCTGGGAGCATCTGCCTTTTTCCATTGTGTCTCACATCTCCCTATCAGTGCCTGACCTGTGTGTACAAAGCTGTGTGTAACCCTGGGGGTGCATGTGTGCTCACAGAGACCCTTCAGTAATTTTAGTATAATAGCCCTGAAAAGAGTTCTCAGCCTCTCTTATCCTGTATTTAAATATTTAATGATATTTTTTTCATTTACCAAACACAGTGGGAATCCCTCAGTAGAAATAATACTTTAGCATATGTGAATTGATATATTTTAGACATGCAAATTAAAGATGATTTGTTAGCAGTAATGTTTTTTTATTACTTGGATGCAACTGCAGTCTATATAAATTCAAGGTGATGCTTCTATAGAGTTAATTTTAAAGCAAAAAATATTCATATCACACACAGGATTATAGGAGCAAAATGTGAGGAAGGTACAATAAACAAAGAATAGGGAAACCTGACATGAAGCAGCACGCTGCAAAGCAAAAATGTCATCCTTGTAAAAAATTAAGCTTAATAAGCTTGCTGAATTAATAGCTAGAAATTACCTTACTAGTGAAAAGCTAGTTGGCTGTGTCAGACATGTGAGTATATAATGGAAGCATCCACTATGAAGACCATAAAAGATACTAAATGTTTTTTGGTGTAAGAAACACAAAGCTTTATGCTTCAGGATATCAGCCAGCCTAGCGAGGGGGTCAGGTGAAAAGCTCTTTCCACAGCCACCCGTCCTCCTAAAGCAGCCAGCGGTGAGAGCACATGAGTCACTGTTCAGCTTGACGAGGCAGCTCTGATGACAGCGATAAAATCACCAGCGCTGTCGTTTGGCCACGGGGCAGCCGCTAGGTCCCCAGGCATTCGGTGTAACAGATCTGTGCTGCTCTTTTGATTGCCTTGAAAGCTCTTTCCCCTCATGAGCAAGCAGCAGTAATTCCCATTGCCATCCCATGCCTGCACGCTGCCCGGGCTCCTACACGCACACCTTCCACGTGAGCCAGCCCCAGGGTAAAAACCCTGCAGTGTTCCTTGCACCCAGAGCCTGGAGAGCCCCTGCTCCCCTTGGAGTGTGTGCAGAAACCCAGAGTTACAGGGTCAGGGAAACTATACAAGCTCCCTGCCAGGGACTAAATATAGGTGTCTAACTGCTGTAGAACATCTGACCCTGAAATGTCCTGACAAGAAAACTCAGGTGCCTCTGAGAGCTCGACCTTGTTGTCCCCCACAGCCCAAATCAGTTTTGCACAGGGAGTGCAAGGGGCTGGGCTCCTCTGAGGATGTGGGGGACAGAATAAAAGCTGTTGTGATGTGTCATGCACAGGTAGCTCCACTCAGGTGACACAACCTACAGCAGGTGTCAGCCCCCAGGGTGGCTGCTGGAGTCCTGTCCCAGGACATGCATGGGCAGGCAGGCAGAGCCTTGGATTTCACCCTGCTCAAACACATGCTTTGAGGCCATTTGGATTATTTTCCTTTTGAGCACAGCATGATTGGGCTAAGCCCAGAATCAGCATGAATTCCCAAGGTGGATATATCAGCAATAGGATGTGGCTGGGCTATCACATATCACAGACTCATTACTGCTGGTTCTACCTGTGGTTGCTGTCCTGTGCTGGAAAGCTTCTCATCAATGAGCAGAGACACTCAGGGCTGGTCCAGCAGCCATTTCACTTAATTTAGAAGCTGCCCTGAGACTACTTTTTTCAAGGCTGAAAGCATTAACTTGTAATGCTTCAGTTACAGGGGAAATATGATACAGTACATCTAAATGCGTGAGCCACAGTAATCACACTTCTAAAGGCATAGTGCAGAGTTCCTTCGTATTTCCACGCTTTTTGTTCAAAGTTTAAAAATCTCTTTCAAGCTTAGCGTGTTAGAACATCACATCAATCTGCAAGACTCTGCCTGGCTTTAACAGAGCAAAGATTTCAATCCTCTTCTCTCTCCCTCAGCTTCTCCCTTCTATACCAAATTTAACCTGCTACCACTGGCAAACCTCATGCAGTGCAGGGAGGAGAAGCACAGCTTCCTCAGAAGAGGTCTCCAGCCTGCTCAGGGCCCACCTACATTCAAACAACCATTTTGCTGATAACATACTAAAATCCAGAGCAAAGTCCTCTATCTCATTAGGTGAAACCTGTGACCAGCCCAGGCAGGTGGTGCTGGGGAGACAAACCAAACCTACTGGCACTTATAGACGTGCTCCTGGAACAGCCCCGTGTTGCTGGAGTGGCTGTAGGACAGACAACAGGCTGGTGGTTTTTCAAGCCCTTTCTGCTCTTCCCTGCTGAGCTGTGCTGCAGCAGGAGGGGCTGGTGGCTGGGCACTGCCTGGCACCTCTGGGAGCCCATTGCTTGGAGGCTTCCTGCCAGCCCAGCGGGACATTGTGCTGGAAGGAGCAGGAGCTGGGCAGACAGC
Source organism: Anthoscopus minutus (assembly GCA_013399455.1). NCBI lineage: Eukaryota > Metazoa > Chordata > Aves > Passeriformes > Paridae > Anthoscopus > Anthoscopus minutus. The sequence continues at coordinate 62,465 of VWYI01020794.1, forward strand.
GGGGTAGCGTCTCACAGTCATGGCAGCATCTGAGGAGCAGAGAAAAAAGCAGAGATAGAAACAATACTAATATTACTACTATTATACTAATGACAATTCAGATATCCTCAGTGCATTTTTGGAGAGTGACTTTTTACATGGGCAGATAGTGATAGAATTAGGGGGAGACACATGGGGACACGAGATTTTAGGAGGTGAGGCACTGGCACAGGTTACCCAGGGAAGTTGTGGATGGCCCATCCCTGGAAGTGTTCAAGGCCAGGATGGATGGGTCTTTGAGCAATCTGGTCTAGTGGACAGTGTCCCTGCCCATAGCAAGGGTGCTCAAACTAGATGATGTTTAAGGTCCCTTCCAACCCCAAATGATCTACCATTCTATTTTTAATCATTTTTGAGGCTCAAAAACATTTTGTATGTGGTGAAGCTGAGAGGCAGAGGAGGCCAGACAGCCCCTTTAGGTCCCACCCTTTGCCCTAGAAGGCAACTGGAGAGGAATAGCCACAGGATTAGAATGCACTTTCCACAGCTTTCCCCGTTGCCAAAAGACCATGGAGCTCTTCCCAAATTGACAACATCCCTAGCCACCAGCAGCCCCTGCCTGAGGCCTTCTGGCTGGTAGTCTGGCCACTGGGTCAGAGGGATTGGCAGCAATCACTGTTCCATCACAGCACCCCTCTGGCAGCATGAAAATCCACTGCTGCTGGTCAGCCTCTCATTCCTTCACACAGATTTGTCTCCAGGAAAACTTGTGGGGCCAGGGCCAGTTCTTCAATACTTCTCACCAAGCAACATTTTGCTCTGATTCCTGCTTCATTAATTCCTCCAGAAGTCTCAACCAGACTTCTATAACTGAGAAATATTTTGATTTTCTCCTCTGGTAAAATTGTGAAGAGAATGTATTTCTATATATTGACCCCTCTCCACCTCAGCAAGAGCAAACTGCGTTATCTGCAAAAATAAACTGCACATCTGGTGTGATGTATGCAGCCAACCCATCATTCTTTGTTATTATTTGTAGCATTTTTCTCATTTTGGCTAAGGCAGGAGGGGTTATGGCTTGGTTACGAGTGTTGGCCCTTTACTGCCTGGAACAGAGGGAGGACAGGGATGTGGAGGAGAGTCCATGCCTGCGAAAATCCAAAGCAGAAAGTCAAATTCTGCTTAAGCCAACTGAACCCTTTGAGTTGAATCCTTCGTTTGAGCAGCAGCAAAATACTCCACCAAGCTCGGCTGGGGGATGCACCCTGAAGAGCCCACAGAGCAGTGCTGGTGGCTTTGGTGTGAGCACGGAATGAGGCCCGGGCACTTCCGTGGAGTTACCCAGCCGGCCAGCAGCTCATGCCCATTCCCTGCGGGCCGGCCCAGCCGGGCTGGCACATCTGCATGGGCAGTGCCAGGGGTGCCGGGCCAGCCCCCTCGGGGTCGGTACCTGTCTGCTCCTGCGGCGCTGGAGAGCCCGCGGCGCTTCCCTGCAGGGATGCCGGGGATGCTGAGGATGCCGGGGATGCTGAGGATGCAGCTGCTCCCTCCCCACCAAGGACGAGGCTCCTCGCACCGCCGCTCCCTTCTCCTCCTGCCGGCACGGCTCTCTGCCCGCAGCCCTGCAGCTCTCCTTTCAGGGCCCTGTTTTCCCTCTCCAGCTTGTTGATTTGGGAGCGCATCTTGCGGATGACCTGCAGGAGGTGCGTGTTCCCCTCCATGGTGTCCAGAGCGGCTCCGCAGCCGGCCGCGGGCAGACCCGGCCCTTAAAAGCCCCTGGGCAATGCCCTCCCCGCACGCCCAGCACGGGCCAGGTCCCGGCCTGGGAGGGCTGGGCCGAGCTGTCAAGAGAGGGCCATGATTTATTCATTCGGGGGCTCGTGTTTCAGAGCAGGACTGGCCTCTCCCCACCGCACAAATCACGGGAGCGCTGCCCCACAGGAAACCCGCCCGCCCCTCGCCTGCCGCTTGGCTGAGGAGGGCACAGCCCTTCTCCTCTGGCTTGCCCAAAAAGGCCAGTGGTCATCTCCCTGGCATGGAGAAAGGGTCATCCTTTGCTGGGCAGCAATTCATCTCTTCCCTAACACTGGGTGATTTACATTTCTTATTGTTCTGTGTATTCCAGAATTAGTAATTTCTCTCAGGAAAATTGAATTTCTAAATGAAAGCTGATACAGTGCAAGAACCCAGCTATCAACAGCACCTGCCAGTGGCTGTGATGGACAAGCAGGTACACCAAAGCTCTCCTGGAAGGCTGCAGCAGAGCCTGGGCCCCCTCTGGGCACCCAGGGAGGCTCATTGGAGCACTGGCAGCAGCACCCAGCAGTGTAATGAGAGACAGACCAGGCATGATTCTTGCATTAGCAACAGAAACACAATCCCTCGTGTTTCTCTCATCACCTAGTCCCTAAAGCCATCTTTCTTCTGGCAGTAAGATGCAAATGCCTGTGGAGCAGTCCTCCCGCTCCCCAAAACCTACTTCAGAATACAAAACTGGGAATGCCAGAAAGTCAACAGGGAAATAATTTAACATACCTTTTGCTTTGAGGCCCTTCACCTCCCAATAGTTCAACAATGACTCAAGAATAACCGAAAAAGGAAAAAAGGGCATTTATCTGTGTGCATTTCCCCACTCTGCTGCTGGAGGCTGGAGGCTGGGGGGAGAAAGAAAAACTGTTGTGAGATGCTTCAAACATGAGATAACTCAGTTTTATTTTTCCAGAGGTGTCAGAAGGGCTGTCCTGAGGAGGCCATTGGGTCTTTGGGGAGGTGCTGGGCAGCACCAGCCCTGCTGGCACCTCCTGGGAGCCTCTCCAGAGGGCTCTGCATGACTCAGACTGCAGGCACAGAGCTGAAACAAATGTGAGTTCTCAGGCTGCAAAGGAAGTCTACAGCAGCGATGCATTTCTATTGGGCTTGGACCCAAGTTTAAGTAACTGTAGGTGCCCCTACGTTGAGGATAACCTGGAGGGAGCATTATGGGTCTGTTTCTCCAGCAAGATCAGGCACTGGAGCAGTGTCAGCACCCATGTGTAATTACAATATTGCTGCTGATCCTGCAGCTGGTAGGTTTGGCTGGGCAGGGGATGCTTACCAGCTCAGCAATTAGCTTACCCCAGCTGAAGACAACTGCTCCTCTCATGCCATGCCTGCTGCTCTTCTGGAACCAGACTGGAGCAGGCACAGACCCTTTGATGTACCAGAAATGTCTGGGGAAATGACTTTTGTCTTGTAACCTTGTACAGTTGCCTCTGCTGAAAAGGCCAGATGATTCAGGAGTTTTGGACAATGAAAACCTGGCAAAGCTGCCTTTGCCACAGGGCTGACCAGTGTGAAAGCAGAAAGAGCCCCATGCACCCAGCCTTGTTTTTGTAAATTGAGTGGGGTCTAAGACTTGTGCTTACCCTGCCAGCTCCTGGAGGCTGCTGCTCTGTGTGCCACGGGGAGAAACATGCTGGGGGCCTCTTAGCCATGGCACACTTGCAGGCTGCAGATTTTGGTGAGTGTATCTTCAGTGTGCCTTCCTGAGCCTACTGCAGACACCTTTAACTCTGTGGGTTTTGCTGAAAACACTTCAAGTCTTTTAACAGAAAGGGCAATTTCTCACACCTGAAATGCTTTGGCAAGTTGTCCTTGGTAGGATATGCCCAGGTAAAATTGTTTTCACCCTCAGTCATACCCAAAGATCTCTGCTGGGAGCTGCACAGCAACACCTCTGTGTGGCTGCTGGTGGATGTGCTCTGTCTCAGTGGACTGTACAAACTGCATACCAAACAGTACTGCAGCAGAAAACCTGCCAACAGAAACCTTGTGGAGCATCTTCATCCAAACCCCGGGGAGTCCAGCTCTTTATGCTGCCCTTGCCCAGCAGGGTGACAGGCAGCAGCTGTGTGTGCATAGCTGCTGCAGGGGCTCCCTAGGGAAGGGACAGTGTGAAAACTGCCACCAGCAGGAAACAGCACCTGCACAGCCACCACCACTGCTCAACAGTTTTTGTAGCTCACTTGCCAAATCCCTCTTGCTCCCTTGAGGTTAAAGAGATGAAAAAAATCAAAAAGGACTCATTGGTACTCTAGTACTAAGATTTTTTTTAATCATATCACAACATTTTGCCCTAGAAAATCCATCAGCAAGCAGGTGTGTGGATGTTTTCTGTGACATGTTGCAGCCTCCCAGTGCCCTGCCTCCCAGTGGCACAGGAGTCCCTGTGCAAAAAGACAGAGCCTCCCTTTTCTGGGGCCAAACCCGACCAGCAGAGCACAAGTGCTGGAATTGCATCTCCAGCCTCGCTGGGACAGGATGGGGAAGAAGCACAGCAGCCCAACAGCCCCAAGAGGAAATCCTGGGGAACAGAACAGCTCACAGGTCCATCATCCCAGCAGCAAACCTGAAGCCCAGAGCTCTATCAGGGCTGGAGCCTGTGGAAAGGTTTGCTGTTAATCAGCCTTGAATGTCAGCAGCACTGGATATATACACCTTATAAAAAATTACCAGGCAAAAGCATAACAGCAGCTCTGGTCAAGGTCAATGCCAAACCCTTCCAAGTCTCACTGTGCACAAATATTGATGTGCCCTGAGTCCTTGCCTGATTTCTGACTTTGACATGTTTTATGCTTCACTGTGGTGCAAAAGAGCCCGATTCTCTTCTGGATCTGGTTGTACAACTTAAGGAGGGAAAAAACAATATTTCAGTGGATTTAAAAACTAACAAAAATTTTTTTGGTGTCTGTGCTTATTTTATTTTGCTGACACACTTCTGATCATTTTCCTTCTCTACATCTGAAAGGACTGAACAGGTTTAATGTCCAAATTTGATTCCATATTCACCTTCTCCATTTAAATGGTAAAGTAAAATGAAGTAAATTTAAGAAGCAAACTTATGTTTTTTGCCAATTTTAATTTTTCCCCTTTCATTCTTCTCAAAATTGAGATATTTAGGCCTTTATGCATTTAAATTATCCTTATGCTCTACTTGGCCTATGCCACTGCCTGAGGCTCAGCAGCAGGTTGAAGACTGATGCTCAACTTGAATGCATTTTCTTTTGATCACTCAAATAACAGCTTGAATGCTGTAGGACATGCAAATCTGCAAGGCCCTTCCTCACCTGTGCCCAGCATGCTGGCAGCCACATCAGTGTCCCCACAGGTGCTGCTCTGCCAGGCCAGGTCACATCTTGCTTTGGACACATTTCATCTGCAAACACGCAGCCACGTAAAGAAACACATCCTTGTGAGAAAAGATTTTGCAGCAGAAATTGGGAATGTTCTGATAGATAATTGGACAAATGACCCCAGTTTTAGCTATGGGAGTACCTCCCCCTCCTCTGCACTGGCACCACTCTGTAGCCAAACAAAGGAACCTGGCAGCCCATTTTGGCACAAATACCAATGCCGAAAAAATATCCATTCTTATGAAAATGTGGCTTTTAGGTCTTAACTTATTGCACAGCCAAAACTTGCTATTCCTAAGCCTCTTCTGAAGTACAAGGGTGAGCTGGTGTTGGGACACCCGTGCAGGAGGAGGCCAGTGCTACCATGCCAGCAGGCACGGGTCCCACAGCTGGCACGGGTCCCACAGAACCAGAGCCCACCTAGGCTGGTTTTTCACGTGAGTAAAGGGCTGGGGCGGTGCCTTTGCAGGCAGAGCTCGGTGGCAGCGCAGAGCAGCACGGAGGGAGCTCCTGCCCCACCTGCACATGCCCTGCCCGGCCGGGCCAGCCCTGCTGTCCCGCTGCCACCTCCCCGAGCGCCACCCGCGTGTCGCACACCGCGAGCAGCACCCGCACAGAGCCCAGAATGACATAAGAAATATGACTTCTACCAGTTAATAAATACCCCCAGGTCCTGGTTTCCCAGCAAATGTTCTTTTTCTGATCATAGAGGATGAGAGTTTAATCTTCCATGAAAAAATAGCTGAAGAAAACAGGCAGGGGGTATGATACAGAGACAAGTTCCTTGCCTTCCTCTACCAACATTCTCATTCCTGTCTCCACAGCAGTGAGGGCTAACAGAGCGCTGCTATTCAAGAGCTGCATCTCTGAGCCTCATCTCTGTCCGGACAGCGACCCTGCGGAGTGCCAGCTACCCAGGGGCTTGGCAGGACGAGCCGGGAAGGCAACTGCGGGTGTGCAGGGATGCTCTGTCCTTGCCATTGAGGTGGGAAGAGGAAGAGCTCCAGCTGAGTGGCAGGGGACACGGGGGACCGTGAGCGGGGGCAAACCTGGCTGCTCTCTCTGCTTGAATGAGACCTTGCCTTCCTCCCATATTAAACGCTCCCTTTGAACCACGGCTGAGTGGGGACTTGCTCACAGCGAGGCAGTTGTGGGGAGTGAGCTCCACACCCTGCCAGAAACAAAGCGAGATGGCAAAAATCAATTACGTGTGTAAAGCGTTCCCGGGTTTCAACGTCTCATTAGGTAATGATGGCACAAAGTTATCTGATTAGTCTGTTAAAGGGTAATCGTTTAACTTATTAATGACTGTTAAACATCCTTTTCCTTTTGCAAGGACCATGTGCCTGACTGTGCCTTAACTCCCACATGTATGCAGAAAATCCCACATGACCCATATTAAAAGAAACTTTGATTTTGAGCATTCAAGGTTTCTGAAAGGGGTCTGAATTCCAGCAGGGGATGCTCAATACTTTTGAAAAACAAGGCTAACCTGAAAATGCGAAACAAAAACACCAAGATATGTGAGTCACAGCTGAAAGCCTTGGCTATGGTTTTGGGCTGGGCTGGCATGAAGTTTGGTTACAGAAACATTTCAGACTTCTAAGAGGGCACTTCAGGTCTCTGTGTTGAATTTCTTAAACTCTGGGTCTGTCCCTTTAAGTGAATCCTCAAGTTAGTGTGGAATAATCAGAATTAGTCTCTTTTATGCCAGCCCCCTGCAAGCACAACATATGCTACAGAGTACAAACCCATGCCTCATGCAAGAGAATCTTTATGCTCAGCTGGAGATTTTCATAATGAGGAGCTTGCAACTGGGCTCAAAAGTTACCTGCACAGAGCTTGCAATAGCTTTCAAGTTAAAACAAACCCTCACCCATGGGAGAGAGCATCACGATTACAGAGCAGCCTAAAGCACAAATACATCCTAAAATTAATAATAATAATAATAAATAATAATAATTTCTTACTCCACCTTCTTTTCTCAAGCAAAACACCCCATATAAAACACGAGTATGTTTGAAACCCTGCAGCTATAAGGTATCTCAGCATAGGCAATCTGTGCAATGACATCTAAACCATGACTTAGCACAGGGAACCTCACATGGCATCACCAAAATGTATCACAGCATAAATAACATCCTCACAGCTGTCCCTAACAAAAAGTGAGTGACTATAGCTAACTGAAGCAGCACATGGGGAGCACAGGTTAAAAAGCACACCAACGGTGCAGCTTCTGCAAGATGGGGTGTAGTTAACAGGAAAAGAGGAAACATGCTGCTCTTCACAATGAGATGCTTATACTGAGAACTTCAAGATGCTCTAGTGAGTTATGAAAAACCTCAACCTGGACAGAGAGGTCAGTAATTATGATTGCACTTTTGCACTACAGAGAATTTTCTAAAATTCCCTGTACATTGTCAACTCAATGAAACATTACAAACCATGCACATATCTCCTGTAGGCTATGACTCCCAGCTTAAAGGGAACTCATTACTCTGTCTCCCACCTGACTGTGCCTCAGAAATGCTCTTGAAGGCATGGGGCTGCCACTAGTGGACACAAAATATCAGACTGGATTCAAATCACAACAGTGAGGT
>VWYI01020795.1:2260-61782 GCA_013399455.1 Anthoscopus minutus
TTTTTTTTTAAGCAAATGTCATACTTTTATTTTTAATACAGTCAATTTTTAATGAAATCAAAAGTTTGTCTAAGAAGAATGGATTAAAACAGCTGACTTTTAAAAAAGCAATTCTCAGGAAGAAAAAGTATTTCCTGACTTAATAGTAACCAAAAAACAGAGGCTAATTTGTGTGTTAGAGTTTTGACTGGAAATACTGTTATTTCTGCTCTAGTGCATATAAATGTGATGGATTCCTACTGTGAGGAAGACAGAAACTAGAGGAAGTAAAGGAGCTGCTACATTAAATCAGCCCCATCCCTGTCCTGGCAGCTGCTAGTGCTTGGTGGTAGCCCACAAAGTGTGTAATACTAAGGAAGCAAAAGGATCATGAGCTACATTGAGTGTGATGCTGATAAAAGCCATGCATTTTTAACATTACTTTCAAATCTATATTTTTTTTTATGTTCACATATCCTGCAAGAACTTTCTTATTATCAGGTTTTGTCTCCACATCTTCCCGTGGCACTAATGTCTACAGATGCATCTTGATGGTAGAAACAGATTTTCATTTGTTTTCACTTTTATTTTTTCCTACTTCAGTTTCTGTCTCAAATTATCTTACTTTTATTATTGCTGACCTCATCCATCAGTGCTTTCTGTGGCAATTTCTCAGGGGTCCTGTCCACCTTAGATGCCATTTCCTATATCTTTCTCTGCATGTATTTGCAAGTAGGATGGTAAAAATCCTCCTTTTTTCATGAAGGAAAGAGAGAGTTGGCAGGTAAAGGGCAACTTAAAAGATTACCAGCCCTACAGCAAGGTGTGGCTGGCTGGCAAAGGCTGTGGCAGCCTTCCTCAGCCAACCCACCTTGTTCTGCTTTCAGTCTGGGTTCACTTCCCATTTTGCTTGGAAGACAGAAATGTGCTAAACTGCAGGAGCCTTGAAAATCATTTTGTCAGAGATTTGTGCATGCAGACTGCTCATTTTGCTTGTAATATTGAGAGGACTCTAGAAGTGCTGACGTTATAGAATCAAAGAAGCATTTAAGTTGGAAAAGACCTTTAAGACCATCGAGTCCAACTGTTGTATCTGTTTTATTGTTTTAACCATTTAACTATTTTATCCCTGTGTAATCTCAGTCTTATATTTAAGGAGGGCCCCAGCATTAAGGAGTAGAACAGGGGTTGCAAAAGATTTGTTTCAATACAAACAACATCTTGAGAAATGTTCTTTGTAATCTCTTGGTCACTCGCAGTTACTCAAAGTGCAATTCTAAATAGCAGAGTATATCTCCTTTATTCAATAAAGTCGATTTTCACTTCTTTTTTTTCACATGAATCCAACTAAGATGTCCATTAATCTGGTATTCCTATTATCACCATACTTTGAAACAGACCAGATTTCCACCAGAAATCATGATATATATATAAGTCTCCTCCCAATTAGGAAAAGAAAAAACCCAAAACACTTTGGTGTCTATAGGCCAACTGTGTGTTCTATAAAACAAGGTTTTGTGTTGAGACAAGTGAAAAACATTTTCATTAATCACTTAAAAAATAGTGGTCCTTTTTTTTCAACATCCTTTTGATTCAAACCTGTAACTTAATGCCTTTCTTGACATTTTAGCACTAAGACAGTATAACTCTGTGTTAGCTAAGGAGTGGCTGCAGACTATTTCAGATCATTTGGCTTCATTGCTGAAACATCCACCTCTGCTTTCAGCAGGGGAGGAGGGTGGAAAAAGCTACTTAGAAAAAGCTGCATTTCTCTGCTTCTATAGCACTTCTTCACCACAGAAGGCACAGATTAGGAGTGTTTGTGGGGCTCTGTGAAGACACTACAGATAATGCTCTGTGCTTCCCAGTTGTCCTCTAGAGCCTGTACTGCTCCCTCTCTGCCAGCCCCTGTGGGGTTCTGGGAACCCTGGGGTCAAGGTGGCTGTGGTGATGGCATTGCCACAGAGCACCTGTGTATTTCCTCCTGAGAGTAAGCTGCTCCCCAGGTTCTGGAAGGCTTGGTCTTGGCTGCTGGATTTTTCTCAAACTGACTGCCAAAGTTGCAGGCCATGGAATCATTTGGCTTGGAAGGGACCTTTAAGATCATCTCATTCCCACTTCCCTGCTATGATGGCCAGGGATAATTTTCACTAGACCAGACTTTTTAGATCCCTCCAGTCTGGTCTGGAATGCTTCCAGGGATGGTACATCCACAGCTTCTTCAGATAACCTCTTACAGTGTCTTACCCCCCTCACAGTAAAGAATTTCTTCCTAATATCCAAGCTAAGTCTACCCTCTTTCAGTTTGAAGCCATTATCTCTTGTCCTGTCACTCCAGACCCTTGTAAATAGTGTCTCCATCTTTCTTGTAGGCTCCTTTGTCCTGGAATGCTGCAATTAGGTCGCCCCAAAGATGTTACTTTTCCAGATCAAACCACCCCAATTCTCCCAGCTTTTCCTCACAGGAGAAGTGATCTATCCCTCTAATTATCTTGGTGGCCTCTCTGGACTTACTCCAACAGGTCAGCAAAGATGGGGTTTCATGCACTTTGCTGTGAGTAATTTTGTACGAGCTTTGTGATGATTTAATTGTAGCAAGGGTGTTTTAAAGCTGCAAAACATGGAACTAAATTCAGTGCAGGGTCTTCACACCTCTGTGTGGGAAATGGTTTTCCATGTCAAACAAAAATACTGCTGGCTTAAAAAATAGTCTAATTCTCCACACAATCTGACACATAAAGTCTCAAGATGGCTTTTTGGAAGAGGAAGGGTGGTCACATCTCAGTAGGATGTTGCTGAGATATTGAAATAATGTTGGTGCCTGACAGTTGTGGCATTTTTGGTAGAGTCTGGATTTAGAATTCAGGGCCTTCAATACTGAGGTATTGCAGAAAGAATAACGTTGTGATTCTTTGAAAAATAGCCAGCATTTTCTGAAAATTTTATCTTCCTTTATATTTTCAAATGTCAAAAGTAATTTTTAAAATACATTGTGGTAGTCAATATTTTGGTGAGTCTTTTCCAAAGAACTGTGCGTTTCATTGTTTTAAAATTGAGGCAGTTTTCAAAGCAATTCCTAAATTTATTGAAACTTATTTTTTCATTTCCTTGCTTCGGTCTTTGTTCACTGTGTAGCACACTGACAACTAACATTTGGCACTGCAAAGTCTGTCTGCCTGTATGATTATAGCTTTGGTTCACTTATCATGCAGATAGAGAGTTATAAAGACACATTCAGGGTGTTCCTACTCAAAATGTCTTCCAGGCAGCATGTGTTTCAGGTAGGTAATTCCAAAAGAAAATATGCCATCATACTAGAAGGGCATTAAAATATTGTCATTCTCTGTCAACAAAGAATATGTCCAATCCAGATGCTTTAACTAGAGCAAGGTCTTTTCAAAAAGAAAATATTTGAGATGGCTCTGTTTCTTTTTGGGGGAAACTTCTGATTTTCCATTAGGTGATTGGAAACCAAGGGCTATTATTGTTACTGCTTTTATTTTATTCCCCAGCGATGACTGGGAGTCAGGAACCACACCTGCAGCAATGTGAGTGCTGAAATGGCAAGTGATGTTTATGGCCAAAACTTCCTTCATTAGAGCCCTTCAGCCTAAGGAGCAGCCAGTCTGGTTGGCTGACAGAATGAACATCATCAAAACTATTAAAATTCCTCTTCAGCCAGCCAAGTGGATGTGTATTCCCACTTCATCCACACCCCAAATTTCCCTGTCTTTTTCCCGGACATCAGAGACTGTTCTGTCAGCAGCGCGGCCCAGCCACATCTGCACATAACAACGATTGAGATTAATAATGAAACACACCTCAGCTGAGGTTTTCTTCCCTAGCACAGGATTTTCTAGCACAGTGTTTCTCTTTAGCAGCTCATTTGACACTGGACGCCTGACCTCTGCTACCATAATAGCTGTTAATGGAAACTTCACCTCATGCAACGATAAGATGGATTTTTGGCAGCTGTGAGAGATTATGAAGAGTAAGAACAATCTTAGCTGGAATCAGAAGAAAAGAAAGCATCTGTACCTTGAGAAACACTCAGCTGGTTTTCATTACACACCAAGCCTATATTTATTACAAAGACTAGCCAAGAGACAGAAAATGATAGGTCTCTGCACTCGGAGCAGGGAGACAGTGTCGGCTTGATAAATTCTTCCTTTCTTCTCACTTGTGTGACTACAAGGGACCAGAGCTGTTCAGAACTAGTGGCTTTCTGTCTCACAGCCCATCTTCTGAGACTGCTCTTCATTATTCTTCTTTATTTTTCTTTCAGTGTTGCCCACTCATCTTCAGTTGATTTCCCCGTCTAAAATGGAAAGCAAAGGAGATGAGGAAAAACAAGGTGGAGGGAAAGTTACTTCTTTCTTTACACAGGAATTTTACTACATCGGATATCAAATAAATTAGTAATTTCTTTAAAGTTGTTGTCCCTAGAAACCTCTTTTCCTAAGCATGAGTACATTGTGAGAAACATGTCTGGCCAGAGAGATCAATTAAAGTTCAGAATTGGAAGGCTCAGTCATTAAAAGTGAAAAGGATAAAACCTCCGTTGAAGAGAGCATTTGGTAAAAACAAAAAAAGAAAAAAAAAGGAAAAAGAAAAAAAAGAAAAGAGGAAAAATGTCAGTGAGTATAAGATAAAAAGATATTTATTTATCTGTCTTCTGTCCAAGCCTGGAAAACACCAGAGATTGAGCTGAGCTGTCACTAAAGATTAGGAGACAACAGCTACCAACCACAAAACGTTTGGATGTGTCACTGAAGGCACTGTGAAGGGAGCCAAGCTATTCGAGTAAACAGAATGCTATGGCAGAAAACTTTGATTTAGTTATAACTGGGAAAACATGGGGCTTAACTTCTGTAAACAAGTGTGGAGTTTTGCCACAGACCCTTTACATCTGAAGTGAGAATTAAATTATACAAGGCAGAGGGGAAGACCCTTCAGAATATTTTCTTTTTTCTGCTGAAATTAATTGGTAAATTACAAGGGTGGGAGACAGGAGTTGCCTTTTTAGCTCTTCCAAAAAGCATGAGAGTTAGAGGCTTCCACTACTTGTTTGATCTGTTGCAGCTGCTCCTGGAGAAGCTTGCTCCCTTGAGATGCTAGGAGATGTAGTAGTATTTTCTACATTCTTCTGCAAAAACTTGGAAAGATAGCAGAGCATGCAACTTGCCTGCCACCATCACAACCCTCTCGTTTTTTGTTTTTTGGTTTTTTTTAAACTGTCTGTTGAGGTTTTTGCACAAGGACTCTCTAATTTAATGAAATTTAGACTGTGTTGAAATCAATATTGCTATCATTGCTGAGGGTGCTGAAATTCAGTTCAAAACTTCAGGGATGATTTAAAACCAGCCTGTTATTTAAGTGCCAGATGATGGTGTTTTAGATATGGGACCTTGTCCATAGGAAATGATGCAATACAAGGTAGAGATAAACTGGTGGCAGAGACAGAATTTTTTCTTGTACAACTGCAATGGAGTTCCTCTCCACTCTTTAGGCATATTTATGCATAGAAAATATTAACTCCTGAGATGAATTAATTCTACATGTCTTCTACCTGCAAAATGTCATGACCAGCTACCAAAGTTGAGAAATTTAGCCTTCTGCTCATATACAAGAATTTAAACCTGAAAACTTTATTTGATTAATGGTTCCATGCAAAAAAACATTGCAAATCACCGAAGCTGACTTTAATATACTGTTTTAGTCATGCTTCACGAATATTCTTTCTGTAACATGAGGATTGAATGAAGTAAAAGGTGACTTGAAATAGAATCAGAGTTATAGAATTGGAAAGGACCTTAAAAGTCACCTAGTTCCAAGCCCCCTGCCCTGGGCAGGGATGGCACTCACTAGATCTGGTTACTCATCCAACCTGGCTTTGAACACTTCCAGAGATTGGTCATCCACATACTCTCTGGACAAATAGAAAGTTTTCAAATCAGTGAAAATATCTTTGATGTTTTCACAAGAAGTGATTGCTATAAGCAATAAACAATTTAGACACATATCTGCAAAAACACCCGACTCCCGTTAGGATGTCTTACTCTGTCTTATCCACCTATGCAGATCAGGACCCTTGGTTGCTGAGGTTTTCTGCTGACAGCCTGGTTGGATTTTCCAGGCAGAGATATATGGAGGAAGTTACTGGAAGTCTCCTGGAACTGGAGCTACTTCAGAGAAGTAGCTGTGCAAGAGACGACTGCTGGCACCATGCTTAAAATTGCTAAAAAGAAGGAAATTCTTCACAGACTTCAAAGATATGTGTTTATTTAAAATGGGACTCGATTTTGCTCTTTTGCACCCTTCTGAATTGTGGTTGGAATTTGAAGGGAGTACTTTTTGTTGTTCGGTCTATGAGAGCAGTCAGTGTATTTTTAGAATACAAGATAAAAAGCTTTACTGGGGTTTTTAAAGAAGTATGTCCCCCTGGATCAGGTTTGGAGGAAAAGTCTTGCCCTGCAAGTGGTCTGGAATAATTGATGGAATAGTGATTACTCTGTTGGTACAATTTAAGTCAAAGTATCTCTCCATTATATAAATTTTACTAGAACTGTTGGACAGTTAATTGCATATCACTGTATAAAGAATGGTGTAGTATGATATTATAGCATAAGAAAGAAATAACCCAGGAAATCCTGAAATGTTTGTGTGTAAATGGATTTTAAGAACTATATTTGTTTTATAAGAATGAATTTTATCCCACGCATAGAGACCCAAAATATTGCTTTAATTTGCATCGCATTTCACATGTTTTTATCCACCTAAATAGCCACTTCATTTGAGGTATATATCCAATCTTACTTTTTACTTAAAGGTAAGATACAGGCACATTTTAGAGACTACATTTTCTTCATTCAGAAACCATTTTAAAAAGGGATTAACAGCCATTTGAGATTCCTCTTCCAATTTTACATTCTCTCAGCCTTTCCCAGAAACATCTAGACCTAGAAGCTCTAGAAAGATAGACCCATCCTTAAACACAGGTAGGGAGGCTCATTTCTAGGCTTTCTCATGTGCAAGAGAATGAAAGGAGCAAAATAAAAACCCCACCCATGCATTTGCATGATGAATTCTTTGTCTCTGGATACATTTTTTAAGAAGCTTTTATACACGCCCAAGAATCTCTCTTGGCCTATGGGTCTAATTTTTGGTCTGACTTGAGTAGTTAGGGTGTGAGGCCAGACATAATGAAAGCTTTGGAGTGGTCCAATATTTGTTATTTTTGGCTGCTAGTGATGAAAATTTCTCTGAGCAGGTGTGTGTCTTGATATGGCAATGCATGTGTCAATGTCTCGAACAGAATCTAGGAACAAGACCAAACTCCTCTGTACCACAATTATCCCAGCATATATTGGTTCTTATTTTTAGTTTCAAATGCAGCTGCAAGTTTTTGTCCCGGCTAAGATCTGGCAAAAGCGAGAGATATTAAATTAAAAAAACAACAGGATACTTTCCAAGGAGCAGAAGCTGTTGGATTATACAAAAGAGACAGTCCACTAAATGAAAGCAGGAGAAGTTTAAAATCAAACTTTCCATTTCGGAAGAGCAGTGTAATTGTAGATGTGATAAAAGAAATCCATTAAGTAGCTTTGGAAATGACTATAAACAGCTTTTGGAAAGGGGTGGTGGTTGGGGGCAGAGGACTATCATTTGGCATGGACAACCCTATTAATAAGAGAGTTTCTAAAGTCTTTGTAAATTTTCTTGCTCCTGTCTTCTTCTTTCCTGTTTTATTGTATTTCATACTTGGGCAGTAAAACTTGCAAGAAGAGTATAATTTTCCTTGAGCTTGAAGCTTTTATTTTGCTGCAGCTGAAGCTTGTCAGTGGAAGGGATAGGTGTAAGGAAAGGTGAAAAATCGTGACAGGATAAATGAGCTCTCAATAATTCCTTCTGTGTTCTATGAACACAATGGATAGGAAACCTCTGTGTTACATCAGTGAAGAAGCAGTGACAGCAACTCTGACATTACTTGTGGGGTTATGCTCATGCCCTGTGTTACAGGAATGCAGGGAATTGTACTAACGTGTCTGGATCATCCTACTTATATATCTAATCTACAGTAAATATTTGTAGCTGCAGTTTAAAGTTTACATTCTTTGAATATACAGCATGCTGCTTACTGTAAATATTCGATGCTAAGAGAAGAACTTTGTAAACCTTGGAATATCACTTTGTATTCGAAGACTTCTCAACTAGAAAAAAGCACAGCTCACCTTATGTATGATTTCCACAATTTCTTAGAGTTCTTTGTACTTGGGTTTTTAATGCGTTTGATGTAACATAGGGCCATTGTTTAATGCTAAATAACATAAACTACCATTCACTTTGTGGAAGAATTACATTCTAAACCAGCTGGTCAGCAGTTAAATGAACTTTGAATTTACAACATAGTAAGGGATTTTTTTTTTCTGATCCTTGTGGTGAGTCAAAGGGGAAGTAATTGGTTGAAGAACTGGTTATCAAGCAGCACAGATTTTGATGAGCCAAGGATTTTATAGATAAATCCCCTACAACTTTTTTTTTTTTTTGCTAAGAATGCCTCTGTATTGAAAGAGTAGAAGAAAGCATATAGAGAATGCAAATAAAACAAACCTAGATTAGATTACTAGTTTAACAATCTTCCCTAATAAAAATACAGAATTGGAGGAAGAGTTAAGAAAGACCACAGTAACAAATGCAAGAAACCACGAGGGCATGAATTAATGATGCAGGATCAGCTGCTCACAGATAATAAATATCTAGTTTAGGAAACAGAAAGCCATGCAGATTTCTGATAACGAATGTCTTTTGCAATATTTGCCAAAATGTCCGTCTGGCAGGGTTGTCTAAAGGCAAAGTAATAATTGAGCTAAATCTGGAGTAAAATTTAAATGTGCCAAGTAAAATAACAATATCTTTTTAGGAGACTTGAAATGCTTTCACAATTTAAGTGACGGGGAACGTGTCGGAGAGAGAGGAGCCACAAAGAAGGCACAGCTTCAGATGTGTGTGTAGACATGGCTCCCTGATGCTTCAGCAGATCTGCTTTCATTCATACCAGCTGAAAATCTGACCCCTGGCACTTCCAGACTTCCTTGCAGAGCATTATTTGATTAGAAAACAGAATTAATGACTGTGAAGTGTTTGAAGAGAATGAGGGAAAAATTGTATTGCTAATAAATCTTGTGCATAATGCAGGGTTAGAGCAGCCCTGTTGTGACAGTGCTGCACATCAAGGATGATTCCCCCAGCCTCAGTGGAACTGAGTTACCTCAGGGTAAAAGAAAAAAGAAATACTGATACATTATGGATTTGAATTTAATTCAGCTATGTAAACAACACTAGCCCACTGGGCCATGATATATGCATCCTTTTGGTTTCTATTTTCTTTCTTCTTAAACAGAGTAAGAAAGTCATTCTCCAAGTTGAGTAATTAATTGCTTTGTGGAAGACTGAGATCCTTTACTGTCTCCTCCATCACACTGTTGTTGCCAAAAAGGTTTCTGAGGATTGGAAAGTTATAAGAAGCTTTCAAAAATAAATACAAATAGTGATTTAGAAGAGTGGAAACCAAGTAAAAGTTTGAAGTATTATCTTTGAACATACAATGATTATTAGGATATATACAAGAATGAGAAAAAATGTCTTCCATTTTAAAAACCAAGCCAACCTAACGTAGTGAGGGGTCTACATGCAATACCTATAATTCCACATTTTTGAAAGAAATTATTTTTTTTTCATAATGGTGAAGATGAAAACAGTTTGCAACATAACGAGTGTAAGCTAGTGGGAAAGATAATCTGTGATTTTATTTACACTTTTTCTTCCACAAAAGGACTTGTACAGTATTATTTCTAGTATAAGTCTCTATTCCAGTTTCTGTGCTTTGATGGAGAGAGCACTACAGAGAGGGTGCTGCATGTGTGTGGTTCTGAATAGAGTCTTTTCCTTTAAAAGGCTAGTATAGATTTAACTGAAAAATAAAGCTCTGTTTTGTCTACTTTGGGGACATAATAGTGCAATTACCTGAGCCTTGCAGCTGGCAGAGTTTTCCCATGCAAATCTGGAGAACTCTTACAGGGCTTAATGAAGATTTTGTTCTCTGATCAATTATCTTCAGGAAATAGCCATGCTGTAATTGGCAGCCTAAAAGGGAGTCAATTAGCAAGATCTTTGTGGGACAGCAACCTCCTTGGTGGGCAAAGTTAAGGCAATAGCATGTTTTCTTTGGAAAACACCATTACAGATCTGATCTGGCCTTGTACTGCTTTTATCATGAGGAAAAAAACCTTAGGTACACCAAAGAAAAAGAACAAATTAGCCATAACCACATTCCTAGCCTGAAAAATGCCTAATGATTCCACGATGTGAGGAACAGACAGACCTAATCCATGGCAAGATACACAGAGAGATGGATTTGACAGAGATGGCAAAAAATAATATCAAAAAGTGAGAGATTCAGCAGATTTCCAGTAGATTTTAATTTCATTGCAGTTTATTGGCTGCTGGAGTATCTCCCATGCAATTCTTAACTGCATGTAGTGTTTTACAAGGAGGTTTGATTTGTCTCTGTATTAAAAGCCACTGTTTAAAAGCTCCAGTAATCTGTCTTTGACCATTTCATAGCTTCGGATGATTGCTTGTTGCATATGTGATGAAATGAAAAAATAAGTAGAAAAATAGTGCCAAAATGTGGCCTGTATTCAGCTTAAGTAAGTTATATTGAGAAATAAATAGAATTCAGTATTAAAAGGCTGCTGTGGGTTAATTTTCAGATTTCACGAGGGGTAAGTATTTGTTCAAGTCTTTTTGCTTCTGTAGTGAAGTATCAAATTGGCAGTATTCCAGGCCACTCTCCATAACACACCAAGTTGATTGCGCTGCTAAAGAACTTACTCTAATTTGTGGAAAAGTGGAGCAATAAAAACTCCACCTAAAGTCAAAATGGGGGTGGGTGGTGGGAAGACATTCATAATATAAATAAAATTTTTTTTTCTTTCTTTTTCATTTTGGATGATGAAAAGATGCACATTTTCTAGCAATCCACCAGGAAATGTTGAATTACTTTATTTTTATTTACTTTGGAGAAAATAAAGGAGATTAATTTAAAACTATAAGAATGATCTTTAACAGTAAGTAGATAAAGAATCATCTAAAGAGTCTGGATAGCTGGTGGTTGTTACGTTAAAATAATCATTAGGTTAAATTAATGGGACAACATCAAGTAGAAAGAAGTTTAATCATTAAACCATAAATAAATTAAAACAAAAAATACCAGAAAGCCACATGTAAGGAGATATCCCAGGGGATCTGTAAGAGAGCTGGTCCTTGTGGGCAGCACTGTGTAAAAGCACATGTAGTACAGTAAATAAGAAACATTTTGCCTATGATGTGAAATGCAGCTCTGACACATTCTGGAGAGCTCTCATGTGAGGTTTCTTTGAAAGAAATGTTTGCTATTTTAAAAAGCAGCTTGGATCTTATTGGATGGCAGAGAGTACCTTATTTATTTCTCTCCCAGATGAATAACAGAGTTAGCATCTGAAGAGAAAGCAAAGGTGGCTGGGGATTTATAAGCCCCACTGCAGATATTCTCCAGGCAAAGCCACTGGCTGGGTGTCCCAATGCAGTAATTCCGAGCTGCTTGTGCTAAAGGAGCCTGCAGCTCTGTGCAGAGGTGCTCGGTGCGCAGGCAGAGCTCCCAGGGCAGCCATCAGCAGAACAGTGGGCTCAGCCAGATCTGAGGGCTATGTCACTCCATCATGTTGGTGGGATGCTCCAGATTTAGGCACAGATCCCTGTGGTTTCTTCTTTGGATAGCAGGAAGATATCTCTATTCACCTATAAAGAAGGTGAATAGAAAATTCTTCTTCCTCATCAGGCTCAGATACCTAGAACTCTGTCAAATGTTAGAATTCTGTCAAATGTTCTTTTAGGTATGGATTTGAAGAGTGGAATCCCTGTTGGTCCCCTTCCTTTTGTTTGAGCAGGGCAGGAACTGCATCTGTGTGCAAGTGCATCCAGTGGGGATCATAGCTCTGTTTCTTGGTGGTTCTGGCATCCAGTTTGGGATGGAAGATTATGTCCCTGCTCTGCTGAAGCCTGTTTCTGGGTTTAGCCGGTTTCAGACAAGCCATAAAAATAGTCTTTGAGCTGATATTCCCCATCCCAGCTGTATTCTTTCCTTTTCTCAGTTGTTTGCTACATTAGGGTAAATCCTGAACTCAGTGATACCCCTTTGCATCCTTCTCCTTCATCCTTTCACTCCCTCCTTTCCATCCTGAGCTTCCAATTGCTCTGAAACTGTGAAGCATCCACCTCCCTATGCCCTGGCATTACAACTCTGGTGTGTCAGCAAGAAATTTTACTTGTGGACTTGCATCTTGTCATTATCCTACAAAAAAATATCTTTTGGGTGCCTTGTGGACAAAGATCAACCCATAGAGCCTGAGCAAATGTCCAGCTTTTTTTTAGTGCTTTTTGGTCAAATGTGGCTGTAAGTGGAGAGTTCAGACATCTTCAGTGCTAGATGGCAGCCAAAGCCATGTTAGTTTGTGGTTCATCTCAGTGTTTACATGCAGGTGGCCCAATTTTGCTTTAATGACTGATTATTTTGCTGAGCATAACTGTAGATAATTCAGTCCATCTTCCCATAAAAAGAGTGGAAAGAGCAAGAAATTGTTATCTCTTACTCTTGGATATAATTAAAAACAATTGCACAGCAGATGAGCAAACTCTTTTGAAAATCCTGCTTTTAGAATTCTAGGAGGTTGTTTTAGATATAAGCTCACTTCCGATTTAGACTGCAAGGATAAAAATGTTGTTTAAAAAATCTACTGGAACACAAAATGGAATAGAAAAAATGGGATATTTCCTTTTATCAAATGTTTTTCTTCTTCCTTCTATGCTCTTACTGAAAAGTAAGATGTGGGAAAATAAGTGTATTCCATTTAAGCTCAGAAGATTCACTTTCAAAATTGCTGAAATAACTTAAAGTTAAAGGCCTGTATGATTTTCATTTTTTGTTCTATGGGAAAAACAAAACCATGGAAAACCTGACTTGAAAGTTTTTATATAACTAACCTGTTTAATGTAAGATGTGGTCTTGCCCCAAAGCAGATAATTGAAAGCGACTGTTCCATCTATCACTGAATTATTTTGTTAAAAGATGCTACATCTTCAACCAAGAGATAAGCATTTGCATCCTATGGAAGTCTTGGGACTCTAGAAATTTTAAATGGGCAGTTTTTGGTTGTTTTTTTTTTTTGGTCAAAATGTTGTAAAACTTCCTGTGCACTGCTCTGTCCAACAATATTTTTTCTGCAACTGCCAAAGGCTGAAAGAGGAAAATGTCTTTTGCTTGGTAATCATTGCCACCAGAAAGAAGTCCATTTGCTGAGAGTGAAAACCAGTTACAAGAAAGGCAATAATGTGTTGTGTTCTGTCAGCCCAAGGCTGGGTCTGTAGTAATTGATTAATAGTCTATTGATTGATAAGCTGAATAGAATTACTGGCAATGTATTGAGAGCTGGGACCCACACAGTGAGTGACTTTCATGTCAAAGTCTAACCAGACATCTCTCCTCATACAGTGCTATCTTCAGGAGCTAAAATGTTTACAAATCTCTTCCTAAACTTAGTTCACTGATTTAGTGGCCAAAGCCAGACTTATTTTTTTTTTAATCTATTCCCACCTCATTCTTTTATAAAGCATAATACACCCACCCTGCAGAAAAATATGCTAGAAAATATTTTAATGCACTTAGTCTCCTTTCATGAGCTCTAAAGTTTAATCATACATGGGGTCATATCCTACAGCCATAGTATGACTTTGGTGCTGCATCAAATAAGGGTGAGCTAAATCAAAATGTAGACCAAAGCACATGCCAAAATGTGTTATTGGTTTTTTTTTCTTTTTCTTGGCTGTAAGGATGATATAGGTTCTAAAGATTCAAAGGAAGAAAGAGGAAACAGAAAGACAATATTTTTGCATTGACCATAAGCTGAGGGCTCAGGGAAACAAAGTTTAGGGTATGATGCTGTTGGGCTTGCCTTCTTCATTTGTCTATGTCCTGGTTGGCAGTTTCAGGAATGTTTTAAAGTGGAAGAAAATTCTCATTCATTTTTTTAATTAATAAAGAGAAGAATCTGTGTATGTGGAAAGGATAAAATTCAGGGGGAACACCTAAAAATGCTGTGAAAAAATGAGCTGAGGTTGGGGTCAAAGGCTGAAGACAATTACACACAAATGCACAGTAAATCAGGGCTCATTTTTGGATTTACTCTATTATGGAAATGTGAACTTTCATTTTACATGAAATTCGAATATTTATAGACATTTGCTTTTATAAATTAACTTGGGCACACATGCCTGTGTATTTAACATGCTTAGGAATTACTCCACTGCACAATACCAAGGAACATTTTTAAACTCCCTAGTTTCTTTTTTATATGCCAACCTGACCCCAGCAAGGAGAGTGAGCTGTCAAGCCATAGAAGTAAAATTCAGTGTGATTTTTCCTACATGTCACGCTTTGCCCTATAAGGAAAAACCTTTTCCCTTTCCTTTGGGTCTTGCAGTCCAAGTTGATGCTTGGTGCTGCCTCTCCTCATGTTCTCCTGGACCCTCCTCCCTCTTCCCATGCTCCTGGCTTCCTTGTGCCTCCAGCAGCCATCAGGACTCTCCGTGCTGAGCTGATTTATGGACCTGTAAGTGGTGGGAGTGAAGGGGGAAGGGAAGAGTGTGTGGGAGTGGGGTGCAGGGTGGGGAAGAGGGTCCTGTGGAAAAGGCTGAGAGGGAGGGAATCAGCCACAGCTCCTGCCTGCTGCCTGGAGCCAGATGCTCTCTGCTTTGATTCGTGTGTTTTCTGAGGGTTATCTCCATGCTGTTCTCCCAGGTTTATCCGAGGGCGGATGATATATGGAAAACTGGGTAATTTGTCTTTTATCAGCTACAAGCAGTCCAAATACTTACTGCAGAAGATCAGACTGGAAGATAATCATACTTCAGGTCATTCCAGTGTTAAAATCTATTATGTGTTGCGTTCAGTGCCTTTTTAGTTGTGAGATGATAATTTATAACATTTAGAAAACTCTCTTATGTTTTGCCATTTGCAGTCTGTGACCTTCAGCATATGTCAAGCATATGGTGAGTTTCTGAATGCTTAAACTGTATCAGCAAGGTGCTATATTCCTATGTAATTGTTTTTAACTGCCAGCTGTGGCATGAGAGCACTGTAGATTGGTCACTCTCTACTCATTTAGCTTATTAAGAAAAATAAATCTTCCCTTGTTGTTTCGTTGATGTGTTCACTTTGTTTCTGGAGCAGAAGCAATAGATCTGGTGACAGTAAAATAGCTGAAAACAGGAAAAATTACCTTCTACTCCAACAAAGGACAACCCCTCCACATTTCTAAGTAATCCAGGTAATCTGATACAACAATGCTTATATGTATGTACTTCGTTTACATACAGCAGAATTTTGTCAAGGTAGAAGTTTCAGATTATTTTTCTCCACACAGTGTTCTGTGCTTAGACTCTTATTTCCCAATGATTCCTCTAATGTTGGGTAACATGCCTTGGGTGACTGCTTGAGGTGTGTGAAACCTGGCTGTGACACAGGACTTTGTTTGGAACTGTAAATATTCAGCTCTGAGAGCAGGCTCTGGAAGACACAAGGCAAACATTCAGCAATCAGATGTAGGAAAGAAAAAAAATTAAAACTAAAAGAAAAACAAATTAACTTGATAGTTTCATGCGGATCAAATAAACAATATCCCTTTTGTCTTTTTCTTTTTATGTATACTTTTCCATTGATTCACCTAACCTAACAATTCCTCATTAACTTTCTCCTTATGTTCTGTGGCTGCAAAGAAGCTGATGACCTGCTAATTTGTTCCTTGTGTTCTTTATGAATTTTGTAGCTTGCCAAAAATTGCCCTCAAATGAGGGTAGTCAAACGAAGAGTTTTCACATCTCTCTTAAGCACCCTGCATGTGTTCTGCTTTAAAAAAAAAAAAAAAAAAAAAGAAAGAAAGCTATTTTATGAGGGTTTTTTCTAAATCCACAGATCTGTGAAGCTTACCATAATTTGAAGAAAGCTTTATGGGGGTAGGTGGGAGGAGAAGAAAGGGGAAAAAATAAGCCAAGGGAAGGTGATGAGGAGGTCTTTGAATGAAATAAATAAAATGAGACTATACCAATTCTTCCCCGATAATGCTAGGAAAAGGAGACAGAGAAGTGCTAACAACATATTTCCAAGGATTCACCAAAGTAAAACTAGAAACAATCTTGGCAGTGGGTAACCAGTGAAATTGCCATGTTGGTTCCCTTACATTTGAATATTCATCTCTATAAATGGAATTCACACCTTTCATTTAATTAAGACATGAAAGTAAAAAAATAAGTTTTTTGTCACACTTTTTTTATAAAATCTTGACTAGAAAAGAAAAAAAAATTGAAGGGATGTTAATTAGACCAAGAAAGGTGTCTGGCGCAGAGAAATATGTGAAGTTTTTCTTGAAATTCGCATAAATAAAGAAGTGTGAATAAATGGTGGCCTTTATTTTGAAATGACTGTGTCATGAGTTAATGCTGGTTGTGCTTGGTTTGTGACAGAAAGATACCAGACTAGGATATTGTTATAATTTTAATGCTAATATGACTGTGAGAGAATGTAGCCTGGCAGCTATCCTCTCAAATAAATGCAGCAATTACTTTTTAAAGTAGTGGAAAGCCTAATAATCAAGACTAACACAGATTTACAGAAAATACACTTTTCCTCTATGGAAAATTTTGAAGAATTTTGGAAAAAAATATTTTGAAGTCATTTTTGTCACACTGCACATATAAATGTGAATTGCCCTCATTGCTATGGAACCTCATGTATTGTCTGAGAGGGAAGGGAAAAATGTGAGTTACTTACAGTAGATATTCATTTGTAATTAAGTTTTGCATCAGTATTGATCACCTTATGCCTACAAGCAAGAGCTAAAGTCTTCAGCAACCTTATACCTTTGCAATCTGCCAAGGAGGCATCTAAAAATTAAATTGTCAGAGTTTCAGTGGAGTGAAATAAGGATCTACAGAAACTCCAAAAGTTGGTGGCCTGCTCTAGTATGTAGAAGTCTAAGGTGTAGGGTGTGGGTTTGCATGTTGTAGCCAAAAGGTAGGAGAATTCCTGCCAGCCTTTCTGGTGGCTAAAAGGTTTGGAAGCAATTGCAACCTTTTCTTCTGAAGGCATCAGAGAGATTTTTAGTGACACCAGTGGAATCCTTCCAGATGTTGTGGGAGTGAGATCATGGACTGGGCCTCCTTTTATAACTCTAGTGAGATACAAGATTGCTAAACTTACACAAGGGACCATGCCAGCTAAAAAAATCTTTGCCTTTTGTTTGTTTGTCTTGTTTTGTTGCATTTTTTTTATTTGTTTGATTTTTGTTCTTTTGTTCAACAAGAAGTTGTCCACTAAGGGTTTGCTCATTCCAGGCCATAGAACTTCACCACAACAGGTGACCCAACATGCTCAGAGGTCAGATGTGGTTCTTTTGGCTGTAGGCACAGAAGTGGAGAGTTCATGTGCTAGGGAGACAAAGAATGGAAGGAAAAGTCAGGGATTTCTTTGGAGGAACCAAGAGTAGCTTGATTAACTCACTGCTGGTTCACCACCAGTCTGTGAATGGCCATGGCTGGTTTTTTTTCCCACCATGACACAATTTCTGCACACTGTCTGTGGAGGTCTATATGTGCTTTTTATGATTGGTAGAACATGCTTAAAATTAATTTTGCACATTTTTGGACTGAAATGACATTTTAAAGGTATGTAATAAAATTGATGTGGGCTGGAGCTTTAGTTTATGGGGGATGGAATTGCACTCTGGGATAAAAATGGGGAAAACCTATGGGTGTTAAGTTCTGAAGCCACAAGCAAGGACATTATTATTCATTGGGGGTAATTTTTTCAACCCAGAAAGCACTAGGATTTTTTATGAACTGAAAACGAGGGTGCATGGAATTTTATTGTTTTCTTAAAAACAGCTCTTCAGAAAAGTGCAGTACCTCTACATATCTATTGTGAGAACTTTTCTGTTAGATCAAAAGGCCTGGTTCTGTCCCATTGGAAGGGTAGGGAATGAAATCAGTTAGACTCCTCATGGGGCGAGTTACTCATAGCATAGAGACAGACCTGGTCTCTGAGGTATGTGGCCACCAATAGGAGCAGTCATGGGACAGTTCCAGGAATAATAGTAGGAGCCATTTAAATAAGTGGAAAATTGTCCTCCATTTTTACAATTTCTGTCCCTCAGATGTCTGCATTTAATAATCACGTTCTAGTATTCTCATTATTACCCATGAAAATAGTACAACTTTCTGGTCTACTGAGAATGCAAGTCGGGCAATTACTTAGGTAAAGACATATTGACATTTTTGCTGGGACAAATTGCCTTTTGATGGAACAGAAAATGCAGGAAATTCTCACTTCTGAAAAACCCAAGAACCACCTCTCCCACACTATATATATATATGTGTGTGTGTATATATATATATATTTCTTTTTAAATTTTTCTTTCTTCAGCTCTGCTGTAATTGACACCAAATGTTCCTGGCAGTGACTGCCTTCCAATTGCTTTCTTCAGTTTTACCATGCAAATTGAACGCTACACCTCTCTGAAACTCTGTTTTAGTATGAGGGAAGCACTTTCAAAAATTTTTATTTTTAAAGGCTCTTGATGAATATAATTCTTATTTGCAGTCACTTTATGAAGGCACGATATGGTTACAAAACAAAATACATTTTAAAAAACGACTAAGAAAGAAAAACTCCTATTTTTAATAAATTACACATTACTAGAGCTCTTAAGAATTCTTATTACATGAAAGAGTAACCCACAATGGAAAACATTATAAATACATAATCCCACCTTAAAAATACAATTGCCCTTAGGAATCAAAATCTTGACCTCTGCAATGAAACCACAAAGAATGTACCTCGGTGAAAATTTAAGGACCTTGACATTTGTCTGGTGTATAACCACATAATCTCCCAGAAATACTGAGCAGGCATGCCAGTGTCAGGTCACATGTATCATAGTAGCACACTTTACCATGGCTGATTTAGGCATTGAAAACAATTAAATAAATCGGTTAAAGATGAAAAATTTCAGTTATGCCTTTTTTTCTTTGTTTTTTTCTCATTACAATTCTTTTTAAAGGTTGGGGTAACATACTTAAAAAGCAAAGTATTTATCAAAGCTGATTAGCACTTTAATTTAGTGTAAAAAAGCAAGTAATTCACACTGAGTGGAAACCTGGTACCTTATCTACTGTGTAAATCAGTGAAAACTAAGTGTGCTATTTGCTATTTTGTCTGCACTTACTGATCACTTACTGATGCCTGGCTTTGGATATTTTTGTTATTTTGTTCTCTTCAAGTGAGCAGAATTGATACAATACTGATAAACTAAAAAAAAAACAAAACCCCAAACTTTCTCTCTTTTATGGTTGATTACCATATACTCATGGAACTTAAGGATATGGTACCTGAGATTCCTGTGTCAGCTTCTCAGCTTCTTATTTTAACCTATACCTGTCCATACCTTCACTTTATCAGCTGAACACTGCTGGAAACCAAGAGTTGGTAGCTGCATGTGTGCTTTTTCTATGTCTTTTCAGTCTTTCTCTCCTCTTTTTTTCTTCTCCTAATTTCCTTCTCTCAGAATTTTTGAGGAACATAAAAGTGAACAGGCTTAGAGTTTGTTGAGTTGAGTGGGCTGAACTAATGCTTCCAGAAGCTTTTTATGTTGATACGTTGCTCTAAATCTTTTGCCAAAGCTCTGATTTTCTAAAGTTTCCAGTATTCTTTTTTGTTTGTTTGTTTTGACCTTGAGAGAATATCTTGTTGGTATTTCTCCTGTGCATCTAACTCAGAGTACAGGAACACAAAAAAACCCTTTTTTAAAGCTTCGTTGAGTGAGTTTTTGGGGGCCTTGGAGTATTTAGCTATATCTGAACTGTGGGATAGGGTACTTATCACAGAATCCTAGAATAGTTTGGATTGGAAGGAACCTTGAAGAACCATCTTCATGAAGACCATATTCCAAGCCCCTCACATGGGACACCTTCCATTAGACCAAGTTGCTTAGAACCCCATCCAAGCTGGTCTTGGACACTTGCAGGGATGAGGCTGCCACAACTTCTCTGTGCAATCTGTGCCAGTGCTTCACCACCCTCGGAGTAAAGAATTTCTGCCTAATATCCAATCTAAACCTACCTCTTTTCAGCTTAAAGCCATTGCTCTATGTCCTTTACTATGACGTATCTTGTCCCCTTATGACCACAGGGGGGACCAAAGCAATGTTAACTTTCTTCATGCTTCTCCATGCAAAGCAGAGCACTCCTCAAAGCAGTAGAGTAGGCCTGGAGCATGTTGGAAATTTGTGAGATCAGGACCTTAATAGCCTTTGTGTGCAGATTAGACACATCAGGCACAGCCTTGTTGTCACATTTTCCTTAGGAGGCAAGAATATATGTCCTTTCCGATGGTTCTTGCTGTTCATCATCTGACAATATTTTGCTTTGGCAGATGTCCTCAGCAACATGGTACTTCCAAGCATACAGAAGTACTGTGATTGACATAAAACAGCTGGAAGACATTTGAGATAACAAGGAATCCTGTGATCTGGATTTTCTTAAATTTGCTTAGCCAGAATTCCTTGCCAGTGAGAGCTCCTCTGCTGACTGCCAGAGGAACTGGGAACTTGATTTCTATTGAAGACCTTGAAGAACTATTTTGGAGGATGCACCCAGCAAAGGTGGGCATGAGGCACACACAGCAAATCCACTCTTACCTGAAGGAATCATTAGAGCCAAGTGTCCCCATTGTTCTTCCCACCAACCTGCTGTGCCAAGTACTGATCTGCAGGTGAAAGCATTCAGTCTTTCACTTCTGAACAAAATTCTCTTTCCCTGAGAACGTTCTGTGAGCCAACTCTGGACTTTTTCTCACTACTGGTTTGATTGAAACAGATACCTAACATCCTGCAGGAGTTTTAGAGCTATGGGATTAGTGGTTAGACAATGTGTTGGTTAATTTTCTGCTTGGCTGAGTCCATTATTGAACTAGATGCATCCCAGATTTTATTCATGCTCTGTGATACTATAGGAAGTTGTTTTTCACAAGGAACTCTTTAGTAATTGTGTATAATGTGACCTAGTTATTGGATATTAATGCTACTACTAGCTTTTGTTTCTTGACTAATTCATATTTAAACTAATTAGGAAGAATTTTTCCTGTTGCTATTTAGCTGGTGATGAGCAAAAATATAGGAAAAATGCTAAAAGAAGTCCTCAACATAGACTTTGAAGGCACCATGTTTCCTGATCTCCATCTTTACTACCACTGGAAAAGCACTCAAGCCCAGCTCAGCCTTCGACTACATCACTGAAAACTCCTGGCGATAGATATGGCTGTCATGGCTACTTCTTGTGTTGTGGCATTGAATTCTAAAGTGACATTGCAACAAGAAGAATGAAAGGACTACTTGTATCAAACCAGATAGCTGAGTATATATTTTGCCTTTAATATTTTTTTTCAGCTTAAACGTTAAAGATTCAATTAGTTTTTCAACCAAATCCATTACAAATGTATGCTATTTGCACATATTACTTTAACTTCCTTTGGAAAATGTTAATCCTTCTTTACCCCAGCACCTCTGGGCACAAACCACAGCAGCTCTTTAAAATGGCCTTCTGAAACAGCAAACTATGCTCTTTCCTTCTAAGTCAGTATCTCAGTTATGCCAAATAAAAGGTGAAACACCAAGCAGAAGCCTTGAGGTCCTCAGACACTTGTTTAGATTTCAAAACCTGCATTTATAAATTTGATCTTCACTTTTATATTTTCTGTATTGCAGGATCAGAGAGACTTTATGGCTAGCTTTCCATTATAAATGTTAAGATATTTTTTCTACCCCACCCCAGTGGGGCAGAAAGTGCAGCACACTGTTTAACAAGCATTAGCAATGACATGTCTAAAGAGTTAATGCAAATGCTGGGTTCAGTTATGTAACTCTCTCATAGTTAATGATGATTTTATTCATTCAAGGAATATCTCTGATCTTCATAACTCTGGAAAAATTACACTGACCTTTCCTCACCCCCATGCAATTTTTAAATTGTCTTTATCAAGTTTCCTCAAAAACCAGAGGAGATGTGAAGCTATCCCATTTATCATGTTTCCTGAACATTTTTGTGCTTCATTCTTAACAGCTTTTATGAACATTGTGAGCTTCTCCAGCAATTTAAGCTTCTCAAAACCATCTCTTCAACATTTCCCCATTACTTTTTCCACAACAGCCATAAAAAACCAAGTAAGTAAATAGCAATGGTTTTATGGCTGCAATTACCACCTACCAGGCTGTTTATAATAATTTTGTTGTTTTTATTGCTCCCTTCTTGTGCTTATTGAAGCCACCTTTTCTCCTGCTCTAAGCTCACTTTCTGGCAGATGACAGGAGCTTTCCTGGCACACATTCAGAAGGCTAGAACTTTCTGTTTGTTTCTTATTTCAATGAAAAAAATAAATATTTTTAGAGATTTCTGTGAGTACAGATTTAGGGCTAATTTCTTAGAAGTTTAGATTTGGAAGGTTTTTTTCCTGTGGAGGAAAGGTGTTCTTGGGTTTTGGTGGGTTTTAGGATTTTTTCTGGCAGGAAACAGATGCCCCATCCCTAAAAACATTCAAGGTCAGGTTGGACAGGACTCTAAGCAACCTGATCTAGGTGAAGATGTCCCTACTTGTGGCAGGGAGTTAGACTAGATGGCCTTTAAAGGCCTCTTCCAACCCAAACCAATTCTTATTCTATGGTTTCTGTTCCAAGACAGCTCTGCCCTATGGTATTTCAGTTGGTGTCAAAGCATCAACCCGAGTTCTTAAAATTCAGTACATATTTAAGTGTTTTGTTGGATTAGAACCCACAGTTAACAGCTAGAAATAAATTATTCTGACTTTGTTAGAAAAATTAGCAGAACAGATAAGCCCATGAATTTATTAGGATGAAAATCATGTAAGTAGGTTAACAAGCTCAGTTTTGTTCTTTCCTTTCTGTTGTTATATTGTTATGGGCACAAGAGAAGGAGAAATGGTCAAGTTTGCAATCTGGACAAAAATTCATTTTAAATGCAATAACTGAACCCTCTGAACTACAGGCTGATTTTATTAAAGGACTGTAGCAGGATGTAAAAATCAACACATTAAACTATTCTAGTTTCTGGTGGAAAAAATTATATTTTGTGGATACATAGCCAGAGTTTTATTCTGGTTTGCATTATCCTATTTAACTGAAAGCAAGAGCATATCATTACATCCAGGTAACACTTTCTTAGTTAATCCATAGGTAGAGCTCTCCCTTTTTAACTCCCTATCCATAAAAAATTCAGAGCAGCCTTTCAGTATTTTGTATTTTGTGGTAAGTACGCACCATCATACTCTCCCAGCTGCAGGGAGATTCTCCTGAACAGGCTACATATAAAAGCCTCTTATGCTCTTCAGAGTTGCACAGATCAGAAAAAGAGACCAGAAGAATGCAGAAATATTCCAGCATATTTGTTCCCATTGTATATTATTTTTGTTAGGTACTTTTTTTGTTGTTTTTCCGTTTTTTTGTCGTTTTAACTGTTACGGTGATCAAAGTCAATTCACCTACTAAATGGTCCAAGTACAAATTAAGTGTTGGCATGTCTTGTCAGGGTTGGCATTTCCAAACATAAAACAGCAGTGGTCCTTCAAGGGCAACTTTCATTGCCAATTACTGCAAGCATACCAGCTCTCTAGTCAGAGCACAGTCTTAGACAGATATAACAAGCACAAAATTACAGCGAGTGGGACTAAGGAAGAAGGAATTCCAGCAAGAAGAAAACCTGAGTTTCACATCCTAAGTGCTGAAAGAGTTGATTATGCACAGACTGCATGGAAGAAACTGGAAGGAGAAGTCAGAAGAGTGAGTTAGTAAGCCAGGAGAATAAATATGTGGACTGGAGTTTCCCTCTGTAAGCCAAGTCCTTGCTAAGTGAGAGCTGCTGGTCCATGGAACCAGCAGCATAATTCTTCTCCATCCAACAGAAAGCCCAGGGATGATGCTGGACATCACTGGGGTTTTTTTGGTTTTGTTGTAGAGGAAGTTGAGGTAAATTGATGTAGCTGCATACAAGATAGGGTGATCTGAAAGCCTTGCTGAAAAAAATGGCTTTGCTCTGAAACTGGTGCCATCCATCTAAAAATAGCCATTACAGCTCCTCTTGTTCATCATATGTTTATGATACTCTGTTTGAAAAGCAGCATCCATTTACACTGTGGTTTTGCAGCATTGGGGTCACCGAACATTTTCAAGACAGGTTTTTGGGAGCTGGAGGGAGAGGCAAGAAGGAGATGTGGTTTTCCTGGTGGTTTGCTCTGCAAACTGAGCTAAAAATGAACGTGGACTTTCATGTTTCATGGCTTGCACTGTAGTAAGAGTTGCAAGGATTCAGTAAAAGAAGCTCAGTTAATAATTGTGCAACCCTGATATTGGTTCTGACTGACAAATGATGCTGCTGAGGTAATATTAAAGGTAGGTAAGTGAAATTCACCCATCCCTGTCTTATGACTATTTTTGCAATAGCAAGGAAAAGGAAGTTTTTTTTTTTTCAGTTTTGCTTTGTAGAACTGTAAATTCAAAGCCTTTGTTTCACAAAGATCATTTTACTTGGATGAAAAATTTCATGCTGTTTTAAATTTTCACCTTAAAAATCTGATCTGATTTGTCCCATGATTCCTCTGGAATAGACGTAATATGTAATTTTTAGAGAAAACTGAAAACTCACATCTCAAAACATTTAAAAACATTTCAGAGATGGATCCACACTTGGTGTGCTTAATCAGAATATTTATTAGGCAATGAGAATAACGTTATTCAAAATAACTTTATTCAGATGCAGTTTTCTTTAACCATGTTGGCTCTCAGGGAAAATATGTGTAAAAGTATGAGGATCTGTTCATGACTAATACTAAAAGTCAATTTTAATAGAAGTGCATCTGAATACACATTCAGTGGAGCCTGCTCAGTTAATAATGTTACAGAAAACTTTATGGAAAACCCCAAGCTGACTGTCTCTGATCTGCATGTGAGATCATCCAAAGATATTTCTTTGGGGAAATCTGTTTTTGGGGCAAATGAAGCTGAAATTCTTCAAAGTGTGTGGATTGGCCACAAGCATTTCTTGATCAGGACAATCCAGAGATATTGTTTATTTACAGATGTTACATGAAGGTGGCTGAGAATTCAGAGACACATTTTAAGGTTCCAGGCAGGAGGAATGGAATATTTTGTGCTGGAGCATTTGGCTAGGGCTTGCAATTGGGAATTTGGCAACACTGTGTTACACCTATGTTAGCAAACCACAGTCTAGGTGCTGGAGTGAATCAGTTCTCATATGAAATAGCAACTCATTTTAGCTTCCAACAAAACAGGCCTTTTTTAGATCTTAATGGCATATAAAACTGTTAGTTTTTTGGTTTCATTTTTCTTTTTCCTTCTGGGGTCTGTTATTTCTGTTTCTAAAAAAACAAGTCAGAAATCGAAATGCTACTGTAGCATCAGAGAGGAAAAATTTTGGACATACTTCTAAGGCATAGACACACAGATAAAGGATGCAGTGGAAAGCTTACAAGGAAGGTCCCTCCTGAGATTCAGTCCAGTACCTCATTCTCAGGGTGATTACATACTTTGGACAAGGTTAACATAAACATCCACTCACTGGAGATGTTATTCAAACCAAAACCCTCAACGTTTGTGTTTTTTTCATCAGCAGATCTGTTCTTCTTGAAGTTTCCAACCCCATTAATTACAGCCAGACATGTTTTTTTCATAGCACTTGATATAATGAGGTATAATCCCCATCTGGGCACTTGCAAAGAGTAATTGCACCATTTGTAAGATACTGCAAGATTTATAGTATCATCTCCTAATATCTCGCAGCACGAATAACTCTATCTTGCTGTGAGAGGTAAATTGGCACAATCACACAATACAGCAAAGTTTTGCAAAATATCATATGTTATCTCACATGAAAACTATGAAATTATTGCCTGTCACGTTTGTATGTTTATTACTGATTATTCTGCAGGGCTGTATTTCAAATCTATTGCTTGTGAACACGGACAAATCCAAACTTAACAGAGTACAGTCAAGAGTGAAATATTATGTTTGCTGAGATATCAGCATAGAGACCTCAGCAATTTTTTAAATGGGGAAATTGAATTATAGGTGCCAAGGGCAGAGAAGTCAGAAGTAAATGTAGCAATATAACATACAACTTAAGAGGAAAAAATGGTCTCGCTGAAGATAATGATGCCTCAGAATCTGAAAACATGCACCTTTCAGCAAATATGAGAAGAGCTTTCATGTCCACTCTCATTTTCGTCTTTGCCAGATGCTGAGGCTTCATGTAGCTTCCAGGATTCCAATGTGTCCATAAACATCTTTCAGTTGGTTACAGAAGACTGCTACTGTGTGTGTCCAATGGGAGAACCCTGTTCATTGACCCTCCAGCCCTGCAGGTACCTGGGGAGCCCAGAACACCAATGCAAGAGCACCTGGCTACAGCACCAGCACCACTGGGGTCAGCCAGGAAACTCACAGCTAGCCCATGCAGAAGAAGACTATATTATTTAATCTTCCATGAGCCTTCACGCCTTTTTTTTTTACTCCATCTTCATGTTCAGAAATTGGGCCCAGTCTCATACCTTTATTTAAGACTACAATTGTCCCATTTTCTTCACAAAATGACAAGAAGGAAAGGTTGGTCCCACAGCACATCTCAGCCCCTTCCATGTGTGGGCCACAGCTCTTGCAGCACCTCTTGCCTCTTGGCTGGCTGCATGCATTGAGGATTCAGCCTGCACACCACAGACATGGCTTCAAGAGGATCTGCTGTCCTTTCCCCACCACTTCTCCCCAGAGATGCCACTCTGCTTGAGAAGGACTTTGAAACTATCACAGCCTGCTTATTAGGGAAAAGAAGTCATCTGGCAGAATAAGAAAACTCATGCTCTCAGCGATATGACTCTAAATAACCACACTTAAAATGAAATCAAAGACTGCATCTTGGGACAAGTATGCCAGCTTCCAGGAGAAGATGGAATTTTTTTCATGGCAGACTTATCACTGGTTTCCTAAATGAACCAAGATAAACAGAATAAATCCTTTCATGTGGTTGCTGTGATTAAAGCAAGGTTCTCAAGCTGGCAGCCTATCATGGGTGGGTTCAAAGTGGAAATGGGAGCTGGCTTTTTTCTTTCTTTCAGAGGATCCCGCTGCTGTTTGTACATAGTCCATCTTGGTGACTGGCATAGGCTGGAATACATGCCTCTGTGGGCTTGGAAATCTCATGGCAGTAATCAGGAGTGCTCTGGCCCTTATGGCAGGCATCAAATGGGCTACTGCCAGTCCTTTGAACTACAAAAATAAATAGAGAATAGAACTGCATTGTTTTGGCGAGGCCTGGTCGTCTGTCTTGGAGCATGCTCTGGTGAGAGTGTTTAACTTGGATTTTGTCCATCACATGTGGTAGCTGCAAGAGTGGAAGAGCTGGACAACATTAGACAGTACATTTAATGGTGTGCTGGCCTAGAGGTCCTCAGGAAACTGTTACTCCCATTTTCTCTCCTGGGTCTCAGAGCTCTTCTCTCTTTGCTGAGCTTCTGTGTCAGCGGATGGGTGGCAAAGCAACACTTCAACTTTTGTGTATGGTTATCTTATTTCTTCACTAAAAGTCTAGAATTTTCTCTCTCTCTCTCTCTCTCTCCTTTTTTTTTTTTTTGGTATATATTAGTTATTTGATATATAGATGTGAGAAGGGTACTTAAGAAAAGACAAATTCCCTGGTAAAACTGATCTGTTTTCTGCCACTTTAGGAATGCGAAGCAGCCATTAACTCAGTTCCTGACTATTCCAAGTTATCAGAATGGCACAAATCACTGAAAAGGCTGCTTTGTATTCTGAATCCTTGGAAAGTAACTCAAAGTAACTGTGTTCTAATTTGAGCTACATTTCCCTCATTTTTTTAAATGGTCAGGCTACTTTCTGAAATAGAAAGATTGGTGTGAAAATTGAGTTCTCTAGCAAGCCCTTGACCATATTAAAGCTCTTCCCTTTGCCCTGGCTGCAGAGGCAGCCAAGCCAGTGGCCAACCATGGAAAAAAGGCTGAGGCAGTGGCTGCTGCTGCCAGGGTCTTCCCCAGCTTCCTCCCAAGGCAGGACACAGCAGCATGCTCATCCTTTTGGACTGTTAATTGCAAAATAAAAAGGAGGATACTGTAGGCTTTGTTGAAACAAATTAGGGCAGAGGGGAGTAGATCATGATGTTGCTTGCTTGGCATAGTGCTGACTCCTCTGAACAATAAGTGATCCATATTTTGTTAAAAGCCATTTAATTAACTCAGCAGGATGCAGGTCAATGCCAGAGATTGTGCCATTTAGTTATTTGTATCAGAGAGCTTCAAGTAGAAGTTGTAGCTCTGTCTTAGCTCCATGGCATTAGAAAAGCTTCTGACAGAGCTGATGCTATTTCCCATTTGCAATAGCAGTTCACGGGGCTGGGATTTTTGCATTTAGCGTTAAAAAAAGCATGTTGATCACATCTGATTAAAGTTACATTTACATAAATGCTCATTGAAATGGAAGAAGTAACTCACCCTTGTTTATGGTCCAGATGCTTATTATACTGCTGTGCTCTGTTCCTCTGCTATGGTTTACTTCTAAGGTACAATGGCAAGAGAAATACATGGGAAAATACATTTTAAAAGCTATGTTTTTGTGATTTCTCTCCTAACTGAAACCAGGAAATACTAAAAATATCATGTGTATGAGGTGATGTTGGAAAGCCTGATTCCAAGAAGAAATCACTGCAGATGGATGTGGCTGTATTGAGAAACTTTTGGGATTTCATCTTCAATTACTCACCCTTTATACATAAATCAAAATTACATGTATATAGTGAAACTCCATGGGCTGGGAGGCAGAATGCTCATCCTCTGAACTTCTGTTGCCTTTTTTCTTGTTTTCTTTGTATGTAATAGTTACAAAAGCCTGTTTGAGTACATGAGGTGAAGGAGCAGAATATTTGACATGAACCTTCAGTCTCATAAACAGAACTTGAATGGCAAAACTCTTTAAATCCTTCCTTATAGAGGTAGATTTATGTGGCTCTTTTTTTCTGGCAGGTTTCTGTGATATTTAAGTGATAAAAAGCAGTCTGTTGGTATCAGGCTGGGGTCTTATTGATGAAATGCTCTGGCACACTTCCTCCTTTTCTCAAACTCCCTCAAAGAAGTTTGCCTCTTCTAAAATCCAGAACATGATTTCTGAACTGAATTTTTTTACTTCCTTCTAGAGTTTATAATGTGCAGATGCAATATCCATATCCATGGACGGATTTGATTTGCACACTATCTTCTCTTAAAAACACTTTACCCTCAAAACTTGGTGCTTCTTGGTGGTATTCATACCCAGTCTTCTTATGTATCTGAGTGTTTTGTTTTTGCTTGTAGCTATTTCAGTAAACAAGATATTTTTTAACACCGGCATATTCTTTTTTTCTGGTGATTCTACCGTGTCAGCTAGTCCAGAGATTTCCTCAGAACTCTGAGTTTCCAAGTAATCACTTGGTTAATTAATATTACTCAGCTGCACAGAAGGAGTAATTCTAGTAAATCTAAATCACTTTGCCTAGCTAGAGGAAAATTGTGTGGCACAAGATTTACCTTTGCTCGTGAAAGCCCTATGTCACTGTGTAGCATCTTTAGCAAATATAGATAAACTTTGCATAAGTTTAAAAAAATGTTTATTCCATGTAAGAAAGGTCCAGGTGTCGTGATTTAATTTTAAACAGTAGGCTACTGTGAGCTATTATGAGATGATTTGAGTTGCTTAATATTTTATATTTTATTTATCCCCTCTATGCAAAGGATTGTAGTGAAGAAAGAGACTGGACTGGAATGATAATATCCACTGTGTTCTTACTTCAGATATAAAGCATCTTTAGAGTAAATTTGAAGAAAAAATATAATTCAAATCTTCAAGAACTTACCTATTTTTTCATAAAATCTCAAATATAGATATAAATGCTTGCAACAAATCATAAATCCACCCCTCATAGACTCTGCCTATGTACATTTTCCTAGAAGCCCATGTACTCTATTATTAAATAACCCAAAATATACCTCTTGGAACTCATAGGAGGCTTGTTAGTTCAAAGACCATTGTAGAGTCAACATGCACACATTGTTATTTCAGTCTTAGGGAATGAAAATTAATAACTGAAAATAAATTAAGTTACTAATAAATCTTCAAAGCATCTTCACTCTTCTGATTTTAATGCTGTAATTGATAATTGTGTAGATCAAAGATTCCCCTGGTATTGATCTAGTTACTACAAACAACTGCTAGGAAATATATGCATTTGTGTATAGAAGAAGCAAAGATTTGTTTAAAAATGGATGCAAGAAAGATTTATATTACATTTTTAATCTATTTCCTAAATCATGTTATTGACAATGGAGTGTAAATAGTTGTAATTAAACATAATTTAATCTGTCAGCTACCTACTGATGTTTTAATTATTGAAGAGAGTGTTTTGTCATTTTTTAATAGACAATTTGCATGAGGAATTATATTCCATTACCTCAATTTGGGATTAAGAAATGTCCTTTACATAAGGTACCTCTATGAAACTTTACCAGATCACTTAAACTCAGAGCTAACTGAAAAAGCAGGAGATATAGGCAGTGAGGTTGAAAGAATTGTTTGCTCATATTAGGAAGATCAAAGAAAAGAGATATTTAAAAGTCCTGTTTGGCTTCAGGTTTGCAGATGCAGAGACTGACAGGGTTGTGCCACATACAAACCCTTTTTAGCAGCACACACAAGCCATAAACCATGCTGCTGTTTGAACATTTAACTTAATGTGCTGTAAAAGAGAACACTTAGACGTGCCAGATAAGTCTGGTATCTTTGGTCTTGCTCCACTCGGTTTTCATGTTGTTTAAAGAATTTACTGGTTCCAAATTAGACAATTTAGGCATTGAAGTTCATAGCTCTCACTGGTTTTGGGGTGCTTTGAGATTGATATGGGGGTCTGGGAGATCCCCTTAAAAGAGTGCCAATCACAGTGTGATGCCTTGCAGCCAAAAATATTGTTTGGAAACTGGAAGCAGAAATTATGTGTCACAGAGCATATAAACTCCTGAAGATCAGTTTGCTTAGGATTGTTAATGGTGTATCTAAAGGGAGGGGAAAGAAAATTTAAGAGATAGGAAGGAGAATGATGTGAATTTCTCAAGCACGAACCAGACTTGGAACATGAAAGAGTGCAACACTCTGCCAAAGTAATTAGATGATATAAGCATAAGGCAGGAAAGTCAGCCAGCACTTATCTTCGTTTATAAATAATGCTTCTGGACACTTCTTCCCATCTCTTTTGGAGATGAATATTCTGCTGTAAACCAGACCTGCCCTAAACATCAGAGTCTCACTTAGCCTGGATTAACCTGGTGGTTCTCAGCAGGATGTGATGAGGTCAGAGCAGTGCAGTATGTCTCCCTGCTTTGAATACATCAGGTGTCAGTACTCTGAGGTTGCACTCTTTTGATAAAGTTTGAACAGAGAACAATAGGAAGACATGAATCCTAGTTAGTCCACTCTCATGATGGAAACTAATCCTGCTAAAGTGAACACAAAATCTGTTTTTGCTCAACTGTAACAGAAGAGACCCTCGAAAAATGAAACAGGAATTTGAACAAATATCCCTCATCAACTCTGAAATTTTCAAAGCTAATGTGGGGTCTGGATGCCTTAAAGCCCAGTAATGGGAAGAGGTTATCTGTGGTCCTTATGAGGCTTTGGAAATGTCCCCTGCAGTGTTTAACTTGACAGGAA
Organism: Anthoscopus minutus; assembly: GCA_013399455.1. Classification (NCBI taxonomy): domain Eukaryota; kingdom Metazoa; phylum Chordata; class Aves; order Passeriformes; family Paridae; genus Anthoscopus; species Anthoscopus minutus. Next base: position 34,207 of record VWYI01020795.1, read on the forward strand.
TCACTTGTATTTGATGCAACATTTCAGCATGGCTCAATACTTCACTTTGCAGACAAAGTAGCCTTTATTTTTCCTAAAGAATTGATACCACAGACATGATTCTTTATTTTGCAGACAAAAGAGGTTATGGTTTTTTATTTTCTCAAATAATGAATACCACAGGCATGATTAGGTTCAGAGAATCCCACATTATGTTGAGATGACTGCTTGCTGGGGACTTAGCCTGCTAACCTATGGAGAAATTGTCTGGAGCATCAGGATTTTCTAGAATTCAGTTTAGACTGCAATGACTCAAGCTGCTGAAGTGACCCTACCTGTTCTTTATCAGCTGACAGCTTCCCTTTGCATTTACCTTTGATTGGCATTTCCATGGCAGACATAAACAATCTCCTATTTGAAGTATTATTTAATGTTATATGTCTCTCATTTACTTTAATTTAATTCATTTGATATGCCTTTATATTCCTCTAAAACTGCCGATAATAAGGAATCCCACCATCTAGAAAAATTTCTTCCTGATAGGATGCAGCTAAGGAAGTGTGAGGCTACCTCAGCTTTTGTTTAATAAAGAAATTAATGGTTAAATGAGAAAAAATGGTTAAATCAGAGTGTTTCAATTTGACACTCATTCTGTAGGCACAAAAATGTGCACATAATATTATTTTATTTGACCTGCAATAATATTTCTAGCTTCCCTCAAAGCTGTAAAGAGATGTTCAAAAAGCAACCTTCTTAAATTTTTTCACTGTCATCAAATCATATATATACTCTTAATGTTCCTTATGAGGTTAGAAAACACACTTCTGTGTCTAGGCATTTTGATTTTTGGTTTATTTTTTATTTCAAGCTAGGAAGATTTCTTTTTTCAGAATATATACAAAGTACTGTAGCAGGGCATTTCATTTCTTATAATGAAATGAGAAATTCACAGAAATTCGTGGTTCCTTGTATCTTGTTTTCTAGATCTTCAAATTCACTCCAAATCCTGTGAAGTGCTCAAAATTCAAGTAGGGAATTTTTCCCAATGAACTGAATTTCACAGAAAATGCCTAAAATCTTGTTGACTGAAATACATAGTTTTAAACTGCTAAAGAAATTATCCCAGTAATTAATTCTACTAGCTAGAGAAGAATTTTCATCTCAATTTAGAAGGGAGTTGAGAAAGAAATAGAATTGTAATATTAGGCTACTTTTCAAATAAATAGACTTTTTATGGTACCAGCCTGTTTAATTCCACCTGATTTCAGCCAGACCATAATGCCTAGGATCTAACTGCTAGAATGTAACATCTTGGGAAGATGCAGCAGATTTTAAAAGGGCTTGAAGTACAAGTTGTCTGAATCACTATAGGAAGGTGCTTGGAGTGACTTGTCTTCCAATGCAGGTGCCTAATCTGAGATAGGAAGAAGGAGGGATGAAGTGCGTGCAAACCCTGTCTGATATTATATAGAAATGCTGCCATGAGTCTTCAAAGAATTTATTGTCATGGGATTACCAAAGTGTGCAGTCCTGCAGATGCATAAAAGGAGTTAAAACAATAACTGAGCAATATATAGCAAAATAGCTCTTTGCAACAGTCCTGATCGACCTTTAGTTCCTTCATATAATAAGTAAGGACTATTCTGAAGACCTGACAGAATTTCAATTTAATCTAATACTGATCTTCAAACCACAATGAACTCTGCTCATAACCAAATAATTAGAAGATCAAACTGAGAATCTCAGCAGAATTTCATTAAGAAAGGTCTAATGTGAAGAATTGAGTTTTTAGAATGGCTATGACAAAACCATATTATATGCTTAAACTTGTCTTGATTTCAGGAGTGGAAAGAAGCCAATATTATTTCATAATAGTAGCATTTATTTAAAATGCAATGTTTTAGGCAGACTATGCTAAAAGTCTTAGCTGCAAATATTATCCTTTTTATTTTCTGGAGAAGACAACCTAGAAGGTGTTGTCATTTTTGTTTTGACCCACAGATGTTACCTTAATTGTCATAATTTCAAGTGTTATTTGAAAGGAAGAGTAATTTCTAATGGTAAAGAAGTTGGATTTATTCTATATCTCTTTTTAAAGGAAACATAGAATTTGAATTGTCTACCTCAGGCTTTTTTTCCTTACTTTTCTTCTCTACCAGTGTTTGATTGCTTGGATGCCATATGATATTACAGCCCTTTTATCTTTTATATGACTATCACCTGCAGGGAGTTGCATTTGAGCTCCTGATCCCTGACCACAGCTTCTCCTAAACCTCTGTGAAGCTTCAAAAAGATTTAACAAAAGGCCAGAGAAATGAATAATTTTTTTTTGTTGCTGTTAAAGGATCTTAGCTGACTGTCCAGGTTATCACCATGCTCATAAATGAAAAATGTATTTATTGAGTTTTGTCTAGTCTCCTGGACTTGCACTCCTTATACAGTAATAAATGTCCTCTGGATCAGACCACCTTAGTAGGCTTTCAGTTGGATATCATTGATTCCAGCAACTCTCTTAGGTTTGATAATCTCAGTTTAGCTGCAGTCATTTTCTTTGCCTTGTTATATCCAGCAGCACTTACTGTACCGTGATGCTTTGCAAGTTGAACTTGAGGCGAACTCAGGGGTGATATCCCGCTTCTTTGTGGTGGAATTCTGTTTGAAACAGTGAAATTCTAGTAAATGTGAGTCATTAGCTATGTTGGGACTTCCAAAACTAATTAATGATCAGTAATTCTCCTATGTTCAGCTGTTATTAATTAAAGAGGGTGCAAGGGCAGTCAATGGAACAATTTGTTATGACTCTGCAACGCTGACCATTTTTGGTTGAGCGTCTGACACCTTTGTGCCACTGAGCAAGTTGGAATTGAAGTGGTACCCTAAAAGTGCTTGTTTTACCAAAACCATCTAAGAACAGTGCAACAGCCATGGTGTTTGATTGTCTCAGGTCAGCTGGATGCAGTTCCAAGCTCAGAACCCTTGCTGCCTAGCTGAGCTTCGGGGGCAGTTCAGCAATGGCTTGGTGTGATCAGAATCATCTCTGCCCTCCCTGGGGCAGTTCCCTGACAGCCCTGCTCTGCTGGCTGAGTGCTCAGAGGATCAAAGCCCATACAACTGCAGCTTTTGTAGATCCAGGATATGGACCAGGATATGTGGGTCCATCATGTTTTCCAGGACAGAGGTTTTGAAATGCAATGACAAACATTGGCCATTTGGGATGACTGATGAGGGCGTTAGTTAGCCCTGCCTACCCTGCACATGGGTTAGACCTGTTTGGGCTGTTTGTCTATTCCAGTCATAAGGTACAGCATGTAATTTCATCCAGCTTGTTTTGCCTCCAAATATTTGTCCTCAAATGCACTCCAAACTGCAACAATTTTGGAATCTGGATGACTGGCAGCTTAGACCAGTGTGATGGGATCATGAATGAATTCTTGTTAGCTGGTTCCACACCTGGGTGCTTGGTCCTACTGTTGCTGGTTTGTATCCTCAACACCTAAGGCTACTTTGAGAATTATAATTTTAAGTGATAAATTTAAGTGCAGCCCCGGAGATAGTTGTGCTGAAGGGAGAAATTTATGTTAATGAAAAATATGCTTCTAAAATACTTTCCCATTGGATTTAATGTTGGAACATTCAACACTGGGGAAAAATGAAAATAGATGTATTATTCTTACCCTAATCCTTCCATATATTGCAAGGAATCTGTTGCTTTTTCCATTTGTTCTTGGACTATATTTTTTAAACTATCATAGCAAGGTACCACAATAAAATACTCTCCAGCTGACAACACTCTCTTTCTCAGTATTATTGGAGGTTTTCTCTGATGTGTTGAACTTTGACAAGACTATAACTGAGTAATACTGGTGATATTTCATTCCTCATCTACTAAAAGAAACAGAAGAGAAAGAGGGCCAAGTAATTATTTTATCTTGTGAATTGAAACAATACATATTTTTATACGAGAAGCTCTCTTGTGTGACTTTCTGCTTTGTATTATCAGAAGCATTTAATCATTTCCCTGACTTTTTCTCTGCAAAGCATTCTTGTTTTCTTGTTTAGACCATTCTCAGAAGAGCCTCTCAGACTGGAGATTCGTCTTGGCTGGTATTGGTCCAGTTCTAATGCAAGTGTCCTGGCTTGTATGATATAAACCCTTGAGCGTGTCCTTGGCAAAGCAGGTATTTCAAGAAACCAAAACCCTTTCCCGTTGCAAAGTTCTGTTTAGTTAATGACAATCCTCTCTTTGCTTCCTCTTCTGAAACTTCACCAGACACCAAACATAAATAAAGCTCTTAACTGAAGTTTATAATGTGGTAGTGGCCAAAGATAAGAGAGGCAGCTCTGAGTCCATCCCGCATGTGCCTGGTTATCTGAATCCAATGTGGAATGCATGCTGAAGTGGAATAGACTTCACAAAACCTATGTTATTTGTCCCACAAGAGAGTGGGAAAAAAACCCCTGAGTTTCTTCTTCATTTGATTTAATGGGATAGTATCATGATTATTTATTTTCTATTTCTAATAGTGTACTTTTCCCTGAGAAACATATGCCTAGACATTTCTACTGGTGTTTTCTTTTTCAAATCACCCCCACTCCAGTGGATAAAAACCTGCTCCCTATTGAAGTTCATAACTTTAAGTAGTTTGATTCCAAATATTATGGGTAAAAACTTTTTCCAATCTAAAATTAGATTTTCTAAAATGGCTGAAGTCTTCATTTTAATGTCTGGGATAAACAGTCTTCACATACTTCAGGCCACAGTAATTCTTCCAGAAAACAAAAGGAAATGAACAACAAGACATACTATACTGTAATTGTCTACAATCATTAAAGAAAATGAAATTAAAGTTGAACTGCACCTTTTAAAGGAGGCTCACTGAAGTAAAGCTAATGCTGGAAAGTAATCACGTATACAGGACAGTGTTAATGTGTCTATGAAGGCAGTACTGTACATCTATCTGTCTGGATATATGATCATGAGCTAGAGATTGTTTATTGTCAGAGGCTGAGTGGCTAATAAATGCTGGCAATGGCTTGGATTCACTGGAATGCTGCGCAGCTGCAGCATTAGTCAGACTTTCCCTTTTCTGAATTCTATAATCCCTTCAATATTGCATTAAATATGTTTTCAATATTTATCTGGATAAAAATGTGCTGAATATTGCAACTGTTTAATTCTGATGTTTGTCACGTAGAAAATCTATGTCAGGCAGAAGGTAACAACCTTTTTATTGCTAAAACCTAATGCAGCTGCTTCTTGTGTTGTTTGCTCACTCAGAGCTTTGTGCTTGGGGTATTTACAGTGCTTGGTAAACCTCTGCAATCCCTTGGAGGTGGAGGCATGTCAGAATTCCCGAAGCCAAATTCAAACCTTAGTGCTTGGCTGAACTCACTGAACTGACCCATCACCCTACACAAGAATCAAGAGCTCCTACAGATTTCAGTGTTGGTAGAATTTAGCAGATGGATTTTGGATTTGTTGTAGTTTATAGATGAAATACTTGATGAGCTGGGAGTCTGAATGGTTTATTAATATGTCACTATTATTTTATTAGTTTTCCTAAATGATTAACCAGTCTATTGTTAGCTGATCTATTGTCTTTCTTCCAAAGTTTTTTTGAAGCGGTTTTTATCTACGAACCAGATTATTTGGATAACAATGATTGCAAATAATGATGTGGGAGCAGGGAAATATGCTCCCCTTATGTTGTGGGTTCGGAATTAAGACAGGGAATCCAAACGCATGCAGCTCAAGTTAACCACATGGCCTAATGCAGTCCTGGCGGTGCTGAAGCTCACTGTGTCCATGTGTTTCCACCAGCAATTACTTTCCCAGCTGCTGTTGGAAAAAAAAAGAAAAGGGAAGCTCACCATGTGGAATGGTTTGTAGGTACCGAAGATAACCCACTGCTGCTTGGGATGATTGCTTTAGACATTAGTCTGACCTGGAAGCAAGTGGGCTGAAGGCATTAGGAATAGAGAAGGTCATTAAAAGATCATATTCATATTCAAACTATTTTTTGTTCTTTTTTTTTTTTTTGGCCCAGCTGTGTTAGTAATAGCTTGGTCAGACTTAAGCAGAAAGCCTAGTGAATCCATTAGCTGTAGGTCACTGATTCGGGCAGATTAACAGCAGCAGAAATACGCACCAAGCGTGGGGTGAATTCCCGGTGTCTGCCCGGCTGCTCCTGGCCTTCTCCTGGCACTTAAAGCCCACATCAGTCACTTCTTGGCAGTCACAGTGGCACCACCGACTGAGGGGGTCATGGAGACTAAACCATCCATTCATCCCAAAGTGCTTCCTTGAGGAAAAGGTGGGAGTATGTTGAGGAAGCTTGAAAGAAAGTTGTGAACCCTTCTATGGAAATGTAGGAAGCTTAAGGAAAAATTGCTGCTAACACCATTTAGGACATAGAAAAAGCCCATGTTTGACTGAATTATTGTAAGCAGACATTGAAAACGAGTCTAGTATGTTGAAATTCCTACATAATAATCTGCAACATAAACTTGCATTGCTTTGTTGCATTATCTCCTGAAGATTAAGGTTTTTCATCTAGTCTCTTGACAGTGACTCACTGGCGAAACATTTTATGTGATTCAAATAACCAGAAAAATTGAATACTAGTTTCTTTGTTCAAGAAGAAACCCACAGAAAAGACAGAAAGGATTTAAACCATGTTATCTGTGTTTGAATTTTGGCTTTCCAGTATTTTCAAGTACAAAGATCAGTTCTTCATTGCACGCCACTTTACAAAATATTGACATACAGTGTGTCTTACCCACCCAGTCTTCGATCAGTGTGCCAATATCTGGCCTTTTTAGACAAACCAGTGATTTTTTTCTTTTAGTAATACCTCAAAAAAGCAGTGAAGCCCGTTCCATTGCAGGCACTGCATATTCCTGAAAAGGAGAAGAATGGTGGCTGTAGATCTGCTCTCGATAGTAAAAATGTATAGATATTTTATTATATTCTTGCAGACTTGCTGAAAATCACAGCACAGTCAGTCTAACACTTTTCTGCAGAATAAATTCCATATCAGTGGGTTTTTTTTAGTCATGTGATTTGATTGTTTGTTTGTTTGTTTTCAAGATTGGTGCAAAGAAGAGCAAGAAGAAATCCAGGGAATGGAGACTGTTAGGTAAATGTTAGGAGAGCATGGCTACATGTGTTGTTAACTCACCCTTACCATAGCAAGAGATGTGTCTGGTCAACTGGAAATCTGAGAGATTTAATGAATAATTATAATAATTATAAAAGGAAGATATATAGAAACTGAGGAATGCACATATTTCTTTCCACCCTTGGCAGGTCTCCTGTGCTGTCATCACAGTTACAGCTTAGTGAGACAGTTCTACATCACTGTCCCCTCTAGTAACGTCACAGACCCAAATCCACACGGACTCTTTTGCTGCCATGTCACATTTATTTAATTGGTTTTCGACTGTCACACCACAGCTGCTTTTGATATTGCCCAACCAACTTATTTCTCACTCAGCAAACATGTTTCACATTATGTTTGCTCCAGATCAACAGGCATTCATTTTTCTATCAGATGGAACTTTCAGCCCCTAGTCTCGAGTGCTGTAGGGTCTTTTCTCTCAGCTCTTGCTTTCTGGCTGCATAATATTTTTCCAATCAAATGTTGCTTCCGGCCTTTATTCAGAAGCTAAGTGCAAACCACTGTGAGATATGTGAAATGAAGTTTTGGTTATTACTGAGCATCATAACTTTCCTTAAGGCATCTCTTCCCTTCCCCATATGAATTTACACGTTAATATTAATCATTATCCTTTGTTTACGGTCAAGGAGACACTGACCTCCACTGGGATTTACAGTCCTTGTCTCAAACAGCCTGTTTTGTTTGGCAGGATTTGCCATTTTTCCTATCTGTGCTGCTATTGTGTGGCTCTCTCAGCATGTAGCAGGGGCCGGGAGGGGGCTCCTTCTATCCCAGGATGATCCATGGACCTGGGAAGGAGCAGTCTGCACTCTCTGCCTTCCCAGCCCGGCCATGAGGTGCCCTGCTAGGCAGATACTCATGGTTTGACCTCAGCTGAGGAGCCCACCAATTATTTAGTTACGGAATTATGTTGCGCAAGAATACTGTGGAGGAATTGTGTGTCACAGAAATGCTGTTATTCAAAGATAGGTATCTGCAATGTTTTTGTTCAGTTTGAGGCCACTTTCACAGATACACAAAGCAGCTGGTCTGCACCTGGTTTGCATCTAAAAAACCCTTTGCTCATGAATAGCTACACTGCTAAAAATAACATTGCAGGTCTAATCTACTTACACTCATAAAACCGCAGCTTTGCTATAGGTGCCCTGGAATAAGCGGTGAAGCTATTTTGTCAAGTTTTAATGCAGAATAATTTTATGTTTGCATTATTAAAAGCGGAGTATAAGGCCAGGAATGTGTTTAGGCAGTGTTTGAGGAGTTTGAAAACACAGTTCCATGTTTATTTTTCTGTCTGGAAGATGGTTGATAATCCTGACAATCACCACACAGTCTGGCTGTTGGGTTTGCAATGGTAGCTGTTCTTACTGCCAAACTGGATCTTCATTAGCTCAAGATTAAAGTTACAATTAAGAAAAATCAGAAGATGTCTAATAACAGAAAGAAGGTTCCAGAAAAATAAAATCATTAGGGTTAGATACCTCCTCACAGAGCTCTTTCTGTAGTGTCTTATTTTTTTGGGTTTGGGTGTCTTCTGCTTTTCCTGAAAGACAGAAGCAACAAGTTTACAGACACTCTATTAAATAATGCAGTCCTTCAACAATTCTATTTGTTGTGACAGCAGTCAGAAATTAAATGCCTTTTTATTGGAGTCCACCTGCTTTATTTATAATGCTGATAAGCAATTTTGGGGTTTTTTTTTTGGTTTTTAGTACAATCCTCAAAGACATCTCTTCCATCCTGAGTATTAGAAGGAAATCATGGACTTGAGAAGAGGTCTTTAACAGGAAAACCATGTTTTACTTGGGAGAATAACAGCATGTGGCAGGGCTATAGCAACAATAACACCTTTACTGCCAGAAAACTCTTAACCTGGGTGGCTCAGGTGGCCCCAAATATTTAAGAGCATTTTTCTGATACTATAAATTCCCTGTGGTACATTATTTTCTACTGAGAGCTAATAACTTCCCTGCCTGTAAAGCAACTGGTCTTAAGTTTATTAGCTTGCAAGACAGAAAAATAACAGACATATATCACTGGCATTTAACAAAGATATCTTTCATGGTTTTTTGTATTTTTTCATATGCTCCACAGGTTTCTCCTTCATTAGAAAAACACATTTTGAACCACATTCTGAGTAACTTCTTATGAAGCAAAGCGCGTTTTCCAAAGAGTCCTTAATGCTTCACCAAATACTGAGTCCCTTTTCAGAAAGTCCTGAGGGTTTTTGCAAAAGAAATAACATGCCAACTTCCCCTGGGAAAGCTGTTTCACCCTTGCCACAGCAGCCATACTCTTCCTTGGCATCATGGGAAGACATCACCTTGTTCCTGCACTGGAGTGGAAATGGTTGAACAAATGACTTTTGCCTGAAAGCGACTTCTCCAGCCAACATAAATCCCCATCCACGCCTCTTTAAATGCATCCTCTCATGATAGCAGTAAGTTATGCCTGAATTTGCCAAGCTCACAAAAAAGTACAGGTACCATGGAAAACATGGAGGAAAGAGAATGGCACGTTTAGCAAAATTATTTCTATTTTAAACTGGATTCTACAATTTTTGGAATTTGTATTTCAGTGTGCAAAGAATTCAAGAAATTGCTCCTCCCCAGTGACCCAGCTTTTGAGCTGAGCCATGTGGAACTTCAAAAGCTGGAGCTGAATGTTGAGAAAGTTCTCCTTGGGGGCCTGGCGCTCTACCAAAGCCATGGCAAGTGTTTGGTTAGCTTGAATGAGAATGGGAATGAGCTTGGGATTATTCTCTTCTTAAAGACCATGCAGAAGTCCAAATATAAGTTGCCCTGGCTAGTAACAAGGAAAATTCAAAAGAGAACAATAGTTGTACATCCTGGAATGTCAAGATTAACAGCATGGACTGCACTCCCAAGCTCTCAATAAGATGAAAAGCAGATGGACTAATTTTCTTTTTATGTGATCCAAACACACACAAGGTTGCCCAAAAGCCTGCCTGGGTGATACCTTAGAGGACAAGGAATTGGGATAAGTAAATCCAGAAATTATCCAAGCTTCACACTCAGGGAAGCTTTGACATGTCAAAACGTTAACTTTATTTTTCTGGATGAATGGCTAATTTGTAGAGGAATTATTTGGCTGCCATAGTTGTGAAAAACACCGTAGAACATTGAGAAATGTTTGCAAAATGTGGATGGTACAACTTTGGGTTTTATTTGGAGAGTTTCCCAGGCATTGCAGAAATGAAAGCTTTTATACTTTGAATTTAAAATAAGATGGCTTTTAATGAGCTATTTGAAAGTGCCACATCTAGAATTTAGCATTCAGGGTGCTTACAGAAATTTGCTTGTCCCTTACAATCTGCCGCTAGACCAAAGTTTCCAAACAGCAAAAATGATTTCCTAAGATATTGTGAATATTCATGTAAGAAATGCAAAGTAGGATTCCACACAGAATTAACCCACTCTGAGTGAACCCAAGGACAAACATGTACATATTTATAAATTTTATATAGGGGCATATTTGACGTTCAAAGCCTTTGCATTGTTTTTCCACAGAGGAAAATAACAGCAACAAAACGTGGTGCCTGCAAAGCAGGGTGGAGATGTGTTCCCAGGTTCATGTGTGCCTTGTCCCCATCCACTCTGTAGCAGTTACTTCAATCAGTGGAGGGTTTCTTTCTCTAGCACTGCACACTCATTCCCATCCAGCTCCCGACTCTGTGACAGACAATGACAGGAGGAGAAAAAGGATATTTGGGTGTATAATGTAAAAAGCTTCTGCCCACCTTTTTTTCCGTTTTCTGAAGAATTTCTTTTTTTTTTTTGGTGGGTTTTCATAGGCTGTCAACAATAATTTGGAAGCTCTGTTGATTTAGGATTAAATGTAACTGGTACTTTTTTCCAGAATGCTTTGAGATTATGGTGCCAGGTTTCTTCTGCTTTATGTAGTCACTAAATGAACACAGAAAATTTTGCGTCCTTTGGCCCGCTCAGGCAGCAGTAAGATCAACACAGCTGGGAAGGAGAAGGTGTCAAAACCAGCTTAAAAATCTGGCAAGCTGGTTCTTTAGTACTGATCTGCCCTTCCATCTCTTCGTGCTTGGAGGAAGCATTTGTGTGGTTGGCTGGAGGAAATTTACAGATCATGGAGGTAAACTTGGGGCTTCCAGTCATCCCCGAGTCTGTCTGCACGTCCTGCTCGCACGTGATTAATGTGTGCTCTATTGGTTGTGGGTAAACAGTCCTGCGTGTGTGGTTCACCAAATAGTTCTGCTCTAACCAGTACACATCCTAGGCCAATAAAAAAATAACTTAATGCTGCCATCAAGCACAGTGGTTTCCTGTAAAAGCTGGAGAGCGCAATTCGTAATTCGAAACTGTTGTGCAAATGCCGACATGTATTTGTTGAAGGGTTTCCCATGCCATCTCAAGGGGAAGAAAAACACATATTTTTGAATGTTTCTGTGTTTGTTTTTAAAAATCATGTCATAGTCATACACTCAAAACTCTGAACTTAAAAAAATTACAATTCAGAGTTCATAAATATATTTCTCTTTTCATTTTTTTTATTTGCTTCATTTATCCCTTATTAAATGTAAATTGATCTTTGGTTAAATGCCACTTATGCTACTTTTAGTGTATAAACATAAGGAAAATGGGCTTGGGTTTCAAAATTCTGATGTTTTAAATATTTATTCAGATGAATCTTTTTAGGAGAACATATTTTTAATTAACATTTTAAAATGTTAACATATGGCAAAATCTACCTGTTGAAGTTCAGCAACTGACTTCTAATCTATTTCACTCTCTGAGAAAATGAAAAGACATTTCAAAGACATTTAAACTGTTATTTAGATATATTGATGCCATCCCTGGGCTCTGAGATGGGCCAAAATTCATGCAGTGCTGAGTGAGAAGTCTATATAAAAAAAGCCATAGAAAAAGACTTTATATTTGAGAAAGGCAGAAAAAAGATCTAAAAATGTTAGCCTTTCTGTCTGTTGGTGTCTTTGAGCAGTAAGAATTTACACATAAAACCTTGCTGTGAGGAATCTATTTTCAGCTTTTACCAGGAAAAGGAAAAATGGTGTGGGCTATAGCAAAGTAATATTTACCTTACAGTCTGTATTGATGGCATTTAAAACATACTTGGCTGGTTCTAAAGGAGCAGTCTGGGTTCCCTCAATTTTATCATTAGAGGAAAATAATTATTTCCTAATATTGGAAAAGCTTCAATAGCCAAAGACTCCTGTCTTGACTCTACTTGAAGTAAAAAGATTTATAAAAATATGTGTCATAACATTTTTCTTTTCCCACAGAATTGTCCAATAAATGACATTATCACTATACTTGGAACTGCAATTTGCACATTATATCAGCCTAAAACAATCTGGGACATTAATTTTCCCTTGCTATTATAGTCTGTAAATGGAGTGGCACCATGAAAGGCAGTCTATAAATGACTACTAATTATGTGACCAGACTGAGTCGAAAGGGATGAGTTCTCCCTTTGCTTCAATTGATAACTTCACTTCTTAGTCGACAGCCAAATGATTAATGATGACAGCAGTAATTAATAGCTAGAAAATGCACATTTTAAATTATGCTTCCAGGGTTTATACATGTGATACAAATTTACATTGTGATAAATTATTTCTAAGGAAAATGATTTCTTAAAGTTTTTGTTCCATTTTTATTTACAGACTTCAGGAATAGCAAAAATAAATACATTATAGGACAATGCTGCTGACAATGGGATAAATAACTTATAAATAAACTCTTTAGTCTCTAATTAATTTGGACTAGGTTTGAATTTAATGATACTTATAATGGAATATTAATACATATTTAAAATAAAAGTAGATTAAAAATGTCATAACCTATACTTAAGGTGAAGAGTCATCTATAAATTTTACTCAATACAGTTTGGTTTGTTAGAGATGTAAAAGTCAAGTTGTTAATTTGAAAAAAAAGAAAAAAACTCACATTTTTGGGTTTAATATGGTTTCAGGAGTTGCAGGCTTCTTTATGATTTGTTTTTGTCTGATAAAAAAATTAGAAGTATTAACTAGGATAAAATTTTTCCATACCAAAGATTTCATTTAGAGGTCTTGTGCAGGTTGTACCAAGATGAACTTGCAACTGAGCTTTTCTGAGGATCAGGAAGATGCAATATTTGAAAGATTTACCACAAAAACAGAAGATGAGCAAAACAAATCTAATAGACCTCTCAAGTTCTAGATTCCTTGTCTCCTGCTTCACCAGACCTGTCTATTCTCATTTAGGTGGGCTTCATCCCAGGAAATAAAGTTTGTCTCACTAGGGATTTTAAGACTAAGAAGCTTATGAGTGCTATCATCAGACATACATGTAGGCAACACGAAATAACTGTGATAAGAATAATTTTAAAAAGCTGATAGTAACTTTTATTCCAGTAACAAAGTCACTTAATTTTAGGAACCATTTATTACAGATACTTACAGTATAAAGATATTATAAATTGCAGTGAATTACTGGTCAAAGCTATTTATATGTTTTCTCTAGGAAAGGGTTCTCACAGTAAATAGTTATAAATATGTGTATGCAAAGATATTTCAGGGGAATTGTGAACTGGATAAAGTCTGTACTAGAGAAATTAGACTCTTCTTCCTGTCTGGGAATAATAGACCAAATCCCTTGAGGCTTTGTTTGAACAAATTCATCTCATGTAATGACTCAGGAATGAAATCTCATGAAGTATAGGAAAAGCACCATAGACACCACTGAGCTCTTTAGTCCCCTCACTGTTAGTCCTTTCCTGATTTACTGCTGGACTAAACTCATTAACTAGGAGCTCTGTAATAGTCTCCAGACCAAATTTTACAACTTCCATTTCAACTTCCGTTCTTCAGCTCAGTGTTTGACCCACTGTCCTTGTTAAATCCTTATGTGAGCCCTGGCTTAATTTCAGGGGCAATACTGGGGCTTTTGATCTGGGGAGATGGGGGTGAGTTTGGCATTATCTTATGAGCCTTACATCATCCACAAGTATTAAAGCAAAATCTTAGAAGCAACAGATTCCTGGGAAAACAAGAGTAATAGTCTTCTGTCAAAAATCTAACCCACACCCAGTATTTACAAAGCCCAATTTCTGACATTAGACTCCTCTTATTAAAACACTATAGCACCAGACTCCTTGGCAATCAGCCCTCCTTCTACAAACCAGTTTCCTTCACGCTTGCCTCCACCTACACTGCCACACCAGGGCAAATTATCATAATGATACTCTGCAAATTACATCTCAGAATGGCATGTGTAGCTTAGGAAATTGAAACTTAATGGGAAAATATTTATGGCATGTTTATATGAAAATGGTCTGCAAAAATAACTATAAGCAAAATCTTTGAGCATGGGTGACAGAATGATTTATAGACAAATTAATTTTTATTTTTTTTTGTAAATGGATACACTGATATTTCCAGCTAAATGAAAATATGTTATTTTGAAAGTTATATGAAAGTTAGGAGCAGGTTTACCTTACAAGCCCAGCTTTAGCACTAGGCTGTAAACAGAAGTCCAGCTTTAGTACTAGAATGTAAACATGTTTTGTTATTTGTATTTAAAATTTCATTGTTAGTATTGAATAACAGGACCTTGATGATGGATTTGGCTTGTAGCAAATGATTGTAACTTTTGCTAGAGAAACCATGAAACTTTGACCTAAATTGTTGTTCAAGGCCTCATCCCTACCCCTCGTTTGGAAATAAAGACATAGTGTTTTATATCATTAAGTTGCCTACATAATAGAACTCCAAGATAAAAACTTATGTCTTAAAAATATCTTCACAGATTGTGACCAGAGGTTTCTTTTTCACTGGTGGAAGCACTGTACAGAAAGGATGAATGTAAGGGGTGAGTAAAACACTGTTTTGTTTTATACATTAATACATGTCAGTATTAGCTGCCCATAGGTAGATCTGAGAAATATAGCTGCAAAATTGCCAGAAAGAATGAGAGTAAAAAGCAAAAACTGTATTTATAACCTCTGTGACTTATCTGCATAAAGACAACTATTAACATTGCATAACATTAAACCTCATGTTTCCACTCAGGAACAGCACAGGCTGACACCCAGCCCCTCTGCATGTGTACAGGGATGCTTTGTGCTAGAAATCCCTTTTCTCCCCTTGGGAACAGTCAGGGTCTAATCACAGTTTCATTACAGGACTGCAGGGTTTATGTCATTTCAGTCCTAGTCCTAAGCATTTTGTGCAGCTGCTACCAAGAGAACTATTTGACTAGGAATTATTACTCCTTTAAGGCTTTTTTTTTGTTCCCACAAATGGAAAAAACTGATTCCACATAATTGATTAAATATTAAGTAGTAAATAAGCTAAGCTGATAATTTGCTATGATACTTGTACAACATTTAATGATAATTAAATCTCTTCTATATAAAGTATTATAATTACTAAGAAAAAAATGAGACTACAAATAAAAACATTTTTACCAACCTCACCTCGACTATTTAGAAAGAACTCTGAAGCAGAGTTTGGTTTATCAAGTTAAACATTTTGTAGACTTTTGTCACAAGCTGGTCATAATAATCCTCAGCAATATATTTTTTTGCTTGTCAACAATAGCAAGGCCTCTGGGGATCTGTTACAGAAGTGACTGTGTTACACTTCATTTCACTGCATCTCTGTATCTGTGTCATTAGACTTCTTGCACCTTGATTAGTTTGTGACTCAACAGATTTAAACTTTTGAGAGCTTGAATTAGGGTTTTCTCTTCACCAAAATCCACAACTTGGATGATTTAGACTTTTAGTAGCTTTGGCAGGGATATAAATACAAGAAGAAGAGATCACCAAAAGAAGTTCCCCAGCTAAAAAATACCCACCAGTTCTCTCAAAGCTCCTTCTTTTGAAAAGTAGGGAAAAGGTCTGAAAGTGGAAGATCAAAGTGTGTTTTTAGGTCTGTCTGCTCACTGGCAGTAGCTTAAGCACCACAGAGTCCTGTAATACTTTCCAAACATCACTTTGCATGTTATCCACCCCACTCTTTCTCAAATAGTTGGTGGGGAAGTGGGTTATACAGTCGATTTATATGATGGACATTAAGAAATACATCTGTTATCATATTTTCAAGGAACCAGAGCATGTCTGTCCAAAAACGTATTCAGACAATTTCATACAAAACCTGACCAAGAAAATATTATTCCTAAGTTATGAATTGCAAAATGGAGCAATGAACATTGTGTATGAAAAAAGATCTTGTCCAAGGTAGAAAATTTTGTGGAGCTGGATATAGATGCAATTTTTTACTCCAGTTCTATACTATCTCTATACCAATCATATCTCTCCTACCTATCTTTTAGTGGAATGTATTTATTTGATTTCCTAGACTTGGGTGGTTGTTTAACCACCCCACCTCCCCCCCCACCATGATTCCCCAAGAAATTTACACTCCAAAAGAAGCCACCATAAGACATGAAAATAACAAACAAATGGGAGGTTAGAAAATTAACTACAGGAGGCAAAGTAAATAAAAAATATAGAGCCAGAACTCCAGCTGCTGGAAATTAGCGTAGTCCTATTGAAGCCTATGCAATTACACTAACAGCAATTGCTTCATTATTTTTTATTTATTTTACCCTTTGTTCCCTCCCTTGATTTGAGCTTTGAGTCAACTGAGCTGAATTAACATCAGCTGAAGGGCAGCCCTAATGTGCATCCTGTTATGGGTCTGTGGGGAGAGGGCAGGGGCAGGGTGGGGAGCTTCTGAGAAGACTTTCAGAGAGAAGAGGCGGTGTGTGCTAAGACTATAGCTGTGCATTCTCTCATGTTTGGTTTGTGTTTGTCTTCTTTTCACCTTTCCTCTCCCTGCACAAGTTTCCTGAGAGGGAAGACTCATTGTTGATGCAGGTGAGAGGGTGCACTGGGCCACCACACCTTCAGGGATGGCAAGCAAGCCATCAAATAAAGTAATAGCAGGGATGGTGGGGTCATAGCTACACTCCATAAAAACACAAAAGTCAAGTGGTTTTCCCTTCCCTGTGTATTTCTCAACCCTGCCTGCAGTGATCCTGAGAGCAGGACTTGAAGATGCATCATTGTGCAGGGTAGGTAGCAGGTGGACCAGATCTGAAAGGTGCCATCAGGACTTCACCAAGAAGAAAAGGGAGATGAACCCAGAGGGAATGCATGGTGTGGGGTGGCAGCTGTGCAAATTATCACAATAGTGGGGAAATAACCATGACTGGAAAGTTACAGTTTGTAATAAATGCAATTTTTGACTGAGTTGTTAAAATGGGTTTAAGGCAATGGTGAGGTTTTTGGTTTTTTTTCTAATTTTAACTTGGAAAGCAAAATTTATGCTTTTCATTAGAGCTCCATGAATAAATTGATGAGTGTTTTGAAATTAATTTCCAGTACAAATGACATTTCTTATCCAGATTTTAGTTCCTGTAGTTGTTACACAGTAAACCTCTCCTGAGTCAGACTTGTTTCATTGCTCATTCAATGCTTAAATATATATAGGTTTGTATATAATTGCTCATAAATACATTAAAAGGACATTAATCTGTGAAGTTCTATGAAGCAAAGAGTGTTAACACTAAGTGGATTTGCAGTTCTAATTCATCTGCCATTTGCATTAAGGTGTAGTCTTTAATTACATGTTCACACATACTCCAGACAGTCTCCTACTTTTGCCTGTCTTTTCATTATTCACTGAAAAGTCCTTTCTTTAAGGCTGGAATTAAATGTGGAATTGTACATTTACTTTTAGCCTCATTTAGGACATCCATCAAAGTACCAGCAAAGTACCTGGAGAATATTAAGAAATTTATCTCCTCTTGACATACACGGCTGCTATTTCCATCTTACAGAGGGAGAACTTTAAGAGGAAGAGAGGTGTTTAATAATATCAAAGTATATTTAACCTGACTAGAAAATAAAAAAAAAAAAAGAAAAACAAGAGTGGGAGAGAAGGAGCTTAGAGGGCAGAGTATCTTAAATTCAGGACTGATCTTCATTTCCTAGGATGAAACATCATCTAGAGGTGTGTGTTTTTGAGAAGAAAAAAGCAGCTCAGGCTGGACAAAAAGCCATCATCTGCAAATATAACAATCTCACTATAATCTCACTATACAACACTGTGAGGGATTTGGCTGTGAAGAACTTTTACATAGATGTTAACCAACTGATCTGTAAAGCTGCCCCTTCTAAAGCTCAGTCTCAAGGGATGTGGCTGTTGCTGAGGTTGGCTGTGAGACCAAGGAGCTCATTGCTCTCCTGCTGATGAACACTAGGAATTGTGGACTTCCTGACTGAGGTCACAGCCCCATGAGCTCAGGGGTTTTTTTCAGACCCAAATGAAATATCACAGTAGAGGGGAAAGACACTTTTGTGACCTGTTGACTCTCTACATGTCAAAAATTGAAAGGATTATTGCAAACAATGAGGGTGTTGAACTTGAAATAATTTTGTATGATGTAAAGTGTAGGACAGCCTAGATATTAAAGTGTATTTTAACTACTAAAACACTTTTTTACCAAGTATGTCTTCAGCTATGTGTAGTATAATAGCTTTTGCTTGATATCAGATGCCTAGTTCAAAATGCATTTTGTTATCAGGACAAAACCAGAAAAAATAAGTATAATAAAGAATTCTAGGAAGTAAAGCAAGATAATATTCATCACTAGTTTTTCTTTATGACCTAATGGTCTTTTTTGACTCTTCAGATATTTGATTAGGTAGGTAATAAGCAAGTGTTTATTTTAAGCATCAAACACCTAAATTTGAAGGGAAAACCTGAATACGCTGTTTCAGTAAAAGGTGCTACTTGGTGAAGTTTCAACTCATGTTGAAATATGAATTGTAAACATGCCTCTTTAAACATATTATCTCAAGGTTTTCTATTCCTAATGGTTTTCTTGTGCTACTCAACCCACCATGTTTCTTCTGTAAAGAGGTAGGTATTGAAAATAATGTCACTGGTAGAGGGTTCAGATTTTTCATTATTCATTCCTAGTTTGTTAGTATTACAGGTGGTAATATAACAGTATTACTGTTAATATTACAGTATTACAGGCAATACTTTTATTGCCTTCATGAAAATGGAGAGATTTTTAATAAATATTATTTTTCTGTGATATCTCTTGCAGAGAAAACTGCCAAGTTGATTGCACATGTGATAATTTAATAGAATATACAACAAATATTAGTTATCGTGGATGATGATTATCAGCACAACCTGCAGCAGCTGAGGAAAGAAAAGAGGGCCTTAATTCATGAAATACATAAACAAAACATTGAGCTTTATTTTACATATGGATCCCATTCACATTATTTTCCCATTCTGTTGAAAACCATGATTATATCTGATGTGTACTAATGAGAAAGAAATGCATGATCTAACTGTAAAGCAGGTGGAGACACATAGTTTTTCACATGTGGCACAAAGTAGAGAGGAAAGCAGTGCAGTGGCAAAAATCATGGAATCACAAAATTGTTAAGATTAAAAAAGAGCTCTAAGATCATCGAATCCACCCATGTCTGAGGCTTTGGTGAGGAATGGAGTGAGAGAAAGAGAAAAAAAGGTGAGGGAAAGGGCCCAGGAGGGAACTCAGGAAGGGAAAGTGGAGATGTTATCGAATTGTTATTGGTGTGTGTGTCCTTTTGCTTCAAAGCCCTTTTCGAAGCTGGCGGTGATTTTTCATGGACCGGTGGCTGTGATCAGTGACAGTCTCGTGCTTCTGCAGAGGATTCTCTTTCATATGACAAAACACTCAGTGGGGAAATGGTGCTGGAGAGCCAGGTGTCAGCTACAACAGCTCTCTGTTTTCATCCCACGTGGAGATCTGCAGCTCCTGCTCCTCACAGCCAGCCCGTGGGCCGCCCTAATTGCTAACATGCTCCAGTAGCTGTGTGCGGCGTGCCAGGGGTGAAACCCTACCTGGGGTCTCAGAGAGATAAAGTGCAAGGGAACAGATGCATGAAGTAAAGCTTCAGGAATTCTGGTAAAGCCAGAAAAGATGAAAGGAGAGCTGAGGTGAAATTGTGCCTAAACCTGAAACATTGAGGCATGTGTGAATGTATTTCCTCTCTCACCACAGCAGATGTATGTGGAGGAATACTCTGTGTCCCCACCTCTTATTAGCTTTGTTATTTTCCAGTCAGAATTATGAATAAATGGTGGTCTTCCTGATTCAGCCTGGGAACTGGGAAAGTTACACTTTGGTGCAGAATTATTTTAAAATCCCACGAGGAATTTGTAGCAAATCTGATGAGCAGGATTCACGAAGCAGCTGCAGAAAAGCACACCGCAGGCTTGCTGTGCCTGGAATTCCCAGCACACGTGAAATGCAGACCTCATTTTGCACTTGGATCAGTGGTGTGGGTACCTGGTGCATCAGCCTGGCCAGCATCAAGCCCTGCCCATTGATTTGTATCAGCTGGAAAAGAAATATTGCATAAAAGTCAATATTAGTTCTCATGTGAGACTAAGAATTCCCTGATGTGGTAAAGGTTGGATCATGTTCTGAAACTTATGGTTTCTTTTATAGCCCTAGCCAAATTTGTTTTTTCTTGTTCATTATGAAGGTGGCTCTTGGTATCTTTTGACTCTCCAGTCTTTTCTGGAATGCTCTTAAATTCTTAGTTTTGATGCTATCTGGCTGCAAATAAAGACTGGTTGTATACTGCTTTAAGTGTTTGCTTTTGTCTGTAAAACTACATTATATGGACAGTCTAATAAAGTTCTGTCTCCAAAACAGTTTGATTTGGAAAAAAAAATAGTTATTGGTTTTTTTGGTTGATTTTGTTCTTTTACGATCTGTAGGAAAACAGCTAAGAAAAAAGTTATGGAAGCACATAGGGGAATTGCTTAGGAAATTCTATACTACAGATTGTATTTTTAATATATCAACCTCAAAGCACAGAAGAATACGGATTTATTGGTAGATGTTGATATTTGCATCTCTAATTCCAGTTCGTTTCTTTGCTTGTCTCCTCCATAGGCTCATGGTGGCCCAGAACACTATTTGTGAACCTTGTAGCTTCCCTGGGAAGGAATTAGAAGGCCAGAAATTTGATTACCTCACTCCAGCTTGTTGGGGAAAATCTTGTTAAAAGTTTTGTATTTAACCTCAGAGCAGTATGGAAAGAAAATCAGCTTTCCTTACCTCCTTACCCTTACTGCCAGCACAGTGAAACATTGCTGTTACATAGGGTTAACATAGCAGGTATGTAGGAAAGGGACATGGCCTTTGTACATAAAATAAAGTTCAAATTATTGAAATCATGTTTTTTCTTGCAAAAAAAAAAAGTGAATGAATTGTTAAGTAGCTCTCATATATTTTAAGGAATTAAACCCCTCATAATTTTCCTCAAGAACATTAAGCTGGGCCATTGTTTTTATGATTAAGTGGCAAAACCCACTTTTAAAGCAATTTTTATTAACTGTTTTTAAATTAAAGGTTTAATAGTCCTTAGGGTGCTCGCTTAGGTCACAGTTAGGTTAATCCAAATGATAAATGTACATTACTTTAAAAGCATAAATTTAAAATTATTTTTCATTTAGTAAAGAAGAAGAATTATATGGCTTTTTCCAACAGATACATCTGGAGAGAGAATTTTTTGAGAAGAAAAGGAAGAATAGCATGCTTCCCGATATCTTACCTGTACTGTGTTCTAAAGTCCCTTAAATGCTCAGTTGCCAGTGATAACTTTGTAAGGCAGGCAGCTTTCATATTCACTAATATGATCATAATCATCATCACTTTAATGAGATAGCTGCAGAATGAGTTGAGTGCTGAGGGAAACTGTTTGTGTGAGAGATATCAGAGCTGTTTCCATGGTGCAGAGGTGGTTGTGTATTAAAATACAGGATGTCTCTTGAGAAAGGCTTCTGCTAGCTGGTTGCATGAAACAAGAAAAAGTTTGGGCAATTTCAGAGCTGTATTTTTTGAGTTAATGACACTTGAAGACAGCACAAGCTCCAGAAAATTTTATACAAGGTAAAGTTTGGCTGGTGAGTTCTGCCTTTCTGTCTGATGTAAGCATATTTATCCCATGGATTAATTATTTATGGTCTGGCCTTTCTATAAAACTACTGTTGTATTTCTATTTACTGGTTTTAAAGCACTGTCTATGTGGGTGGGCAAAGTGATACTGCAGTGCTTACCTCCTGTGCCAGCTGGCCACCTAAATGTCTGACTGTGTGTGTTCAACTTTGCTCAGTTGTCACATGACATGAAGCAGGGCTGTGACCCCGCTGATACTCCTGCTTGTAAATGTAAGCCCAGCCATAAAAATCGCTGTGATTCCGTCAACAGTAGGTTCCTCTGTGATGTTTTCTGAGCTCCTTTGTTTGCTGTGACCAGTGGAAATAAAGTTGGTTTTTTTTTTTGCATCTAGACATGTAAAATGTGTTTGGAACAGGACCAAAAATTGCCGTGGTTAGACCTGAAAGTTAAAATGTTTATGTCCTCCTTACAGTCTACCTAAAGGGATAACAGCTATTGTAAAGCCACGTTATTTTTCAAAACCCCATACCTCCTTTCACATTTCAAACACTTCTCTTAGAGGTGCAGAGTTTCGAGGGTTCTTCTAGTGACAATCTGTGTTAGACCTCTGCTGAAATTCTGCCCTGGGGAGAAAGAACACTGCAATGTGCCTAAGAGAGCCAACACTCTGTTCCAAAGAATCACTTTCTCCTCTGTTATATCATTGTCTCTGGGCATGTCTGGAGGTCACCATCAAGAATTATGGCTTGTCTTCAACAGGGACATTGCTCTCTGCAGATCAGAGCAGATGAAGGACTAGAGGACAGGAAATGGAATGGGCTTTCTAAGGAACTGCCACTGCACACTTGACTTGTTTCTGCAGTCTTTCTTAAGCATTTGGTGTTGGGCTTTTCATACAATAAATATATTTTATATCCACTAGTGTGGAAGTACAACTTTTTTTGACTGGATATTAAAAAGAACTGTGCAGAAAGACAGAGAACAACACATTGGCAAGTGTTTTCAAGTACTGATATTCAGATGTACTGACAGAAACAGATAAGGTAACTCTATTGAACAGATTTTCAGGAATGTACTTCTGTTTTCCCAGGTAACCTAATGCTAACAACTCACAAAAGCTCTCAGGATAGTTCCCCACAGCAGGGAAAATGGGAATCTCAGTGTTCTTATCCTTGTTCTCACTGTTTCAGCCTCCTGGAGCAGGTCTCCAGGAGAAGTACTGGGAGAACAGCTGAAGGCAGAAACAGGAGGAGATAGAGAAAGCATGAGATAAAATTAGCAAAAGTACTAGCAGCAAAACTTCTCTGTGCCTCTGTTGGTACTTGCACAGGATGAGCCTTCCAGAGGTCTTCATCATACCCTGTGTTTGCATGATGGGCTTCTGAAAGTTTAACTTAATTTGATTAGAGGCCTTGAGAATTAGTTAACAAAAGTACTTATTTTTTCCCTTTTCCTTTTTCCCCTTTCCCTTTATTTTCCCCTCTCTCCTTTTCCTTTCTTTACCCGTCCCTTATTTCTTTCTTTCCCTTCAAATCACCACAAGGATGGATGGGGTGCCAGAAGGCCCAAGCTGCCTTGCTGTAAAGTTCACCTTCAACTTAAGCTCCACTTTCTGCTGCAGAGTGCTCCTGACAAACTCACTGCACAGCAGGACCTGGCCTCTTGTGTGGGCAGTGGAACCACAGCATGGCTGCTTTGGAAACACTAAAGTGGTGCTAAAACTAAAACTCCTGCTTATCTCCACTGGGCCTTGAAGTCAAGTGAAACTTAAATGGGTCTGACGGGTTACACCAGCACCAAAATGTTTCTGACTGTTTGAGTTCAAATAAAACAGACAGCAAGCATAAGGCATTTTTTTTTTCTTCTGAAAATAATGGACATTTAAAAAGAAGAAGAAAAGGAAGCTGAATAATCTAGAAATGATGTCTCAATTTTGAAGTGTGATGAAGATTGACAAAATAATCTGGAAAGAATTCAGCAAGGATATGCTCAAATTAAAAATAAGATATCATGCAGTATTTTAAGACTCAAGTTGGGGTTCCTTTAGCAAAAAGTAACAGTATTTATCATAGGGAGATTTCACTTTATTTTCAATCTGCATTTGGTTCTCTGGCTTTGCTGTAACACATAAAAGTCAACTTTTTGTTTCAATCACAAAAGCCATGAGGTGTGACTGGAGGCAACAGCTCATCCCACTGATTTCAGAGGATTGAGTCAAGGGATTTAATCCACTCCTTAAAGGTGTTCAGGAATAGCTTATGCCAGCTGAGGTTGTGCTTGTTCCCAGTTGATGCAACAAACAAAGGATGCAAGTCACATGGTATTTATATATAGAATTACTGATTCTTCTCATAAAATGTAGTTTCTACTTACATCACTACAGAATTCCTATTCTTGTTATCAATGTGTTTATGTTCCTAGAATCAGCAGAGGATCTTCTGTATTGATTTCTAAGAAGTCAGGGACTTACAATGCACTGCATAACAGGTACTCCTATTTATACTTATGTACTTTTTAATATATATATTTATATCTTTAAAATGTGGGAAATCATCAGTGGTGAAAAAATATTTCTGGGGAAGCCTTCATATTGTGATGCCACTCTATCTCCTCTTTCTCCTTTGAACCTTCTTGTTGCTGTATAAACATGTCAAGAGCATTACCTGAGGCATCTGTGCACTGATTTATCTGCACTTGCACACAAATTCTACCAAGGCATATAAATATGTGTACAATATTTGGAAAGAAGCAAAATTCCCATCCTGAGAAGGCCCATTACTGTTTCCTTTTCCCAGGAGTAACAATAGAGAAAACTCCATGTTTTTAAGTAGTAATCCGTGTCTCAGGGTCAAGTAGGAAACATTTTGAAGTATACTCAGGGAGGTTTTCCTCCCTCTCTTTTCTGTATCATCTGGGGTTTGTTTTATTTTACTTGTGTTACACACAGAACAGAGGGTGACTGTAACACAGACAAAAAAAGCTAAAGCTCTATCCAGCTTCAGGGGGTTTAGAGTCTTCTCCACGATTTTTGAATCTTGCTTGACATTAGGAGATACATCTTATACCCTTTTGGATCCACAACTCCTTTCCCTGCCTCAAGTCTGCCTGTATTCAGTTGCTCAGAGTTAATTAATCACTATTATCTAAGCACTGAGAAATTTAAATTCAGACAATAGACAAATTTTAGCTGCATTGTTTCCCTCTGTTGTCACTGGGGTGTTATTCCACTTTTGATTACTGGTACTCAAAGAGGCAACTACCCAATCAGAGTGCAGAGGAAACAAAAATATCCTAATTGAACATAGATTTCAGGAAAATTCCTACTTGTATTTCTTGACATGAGCTCTTTCTCAGTGTTTAGCTTTACTGCACTCTGCTGCTGACCAATGATCAATCTTTGGTGGCTGCTAAAATCTTCCCAGTATGAGGTTTGAAAACACCTTTGAAATCTTCTGAGAGAAAAAATCAGCAATAAGCATGAGTATATTCAGGCATTGGGAACTCCACATAAAGTGGAGTTTCTTGTGGTGTTCACAAGAATAAAATGGCTAAATTGGAAAGTATAAAAGATGAATAGAGCAGAAATGATAATGAAAGATAAAAGGATATTTAGGATTTTCTTAGATTATTAATGTGGCACTTGGTGTGAACTGAAGGAGGTATGTCCTTAAAGAGATTATGGGAAATATACGTCCCACCAGAGACTGCAGAGAATTCGGCATTTCATTCTGGACCTCACAAGTTTCGTAAAATTACAGATGTAATAAACAAACCATTTTATGTCTCTGTAAGGAACTTAAAGGGGATTTCAAAAGTCAAACACTGAAGACCCTTGCTTTGACTGTGGTGGTAAAAGTAACATCTGCCTCAGACATTTTAACAGCAGACTGTTCAGATCATTCTTTTCAGCTATGTTAGGAGACTTGACAGACATAAGCCATCCTACCCCTCTTTTCTACACTTCTATCTCTCAACTAAGCTAAACATTACATCAAAGCACTCCTATAAAGGACATTCAGATTTAATTTTACCTTTTTCTTTCAGATGTTCAGTTCATTACAATAACTTTTATGGTTGTGTCCTAATTAAAACAATAACACAAAGATAAAATAAAAACTTTTTTCTTCGATTACATCTCTGGGATGCCACAAAATCTTTTCTGTTTTCCAAATCTGAGGCAAAAGTCCTGTCATAAATTTGTGCCACAGTCATGCACATTCACCAGTATGGACCCAGGACCCTGTGAGATTTGGCTCTGAGTAGTACGCACAAGTAAATGATCCCAGTGATTCTGGTGTGTGTGCTGCCTCTTCTTGTGAAGAATCTCCAAATCATCAAGTAAAAAGCATTTAACCCCAGCATGGGGAGTCAACATGAGGTCATAGAACAGTCTTTTTCTTTTAAAAACATGGATTTTATGTCCATGATGACATAAGCCTGGGGTAAATATAAATAAAGAGAAAAAGAAACAAGAATCTTCACTGCTGCTTCAGCCAGCCAGGCTCCTTCTTCTCTCATTACTCTATTTCTTTGTCTCCTTTTGGGCATACAGCTCTGCCCAGTGTTAACCCAACACCAGAGACCTGCCAGGTTTGATTGTAGGATTCTTATGATTCACAAAATGTTACGGGAGCGTTATCTTCTGTCACACTTTCAGTTTAAAATTTTGGTAAAGATTTCAAGTTCACAGTTGCAAGAGTTTTGTGAAAGCTGAACTCTACAAGATTTCCTGAGGAAAGTTAAAAGGCAAGTCTCAGACAAGACATTCAAAAAAAAAGACAGAAATTACAGAAATGACTTGAGGAGCATTGAAAACTATATTTTAGCATGAAGAGATAATAGACAATAGCTTTCAGGATCTTACCAAGATGTCTCTATTTCAACACATGGTCTTTGTAACATGGACAAAACTGGTTTTATTAAAGCATGAGTGACAACAAATAATGCATTTCCTCAAATCATCTCTTCTGCTTGTCAGAATTCATTGTGCCTGGCTGGCATAGCCCATTTACTGCAACAAAAGGTGAAAGGTTTCATGTTGTGATTGCAGGATCTTGGGGAGACAGCACTCAGCTGAGCACCACTCTTACTCTGTGAAAGTCTGGGAAAGTTTTCCTTGCAATGTGCTTCCCAGATTTCCTACTGCATCCACAGCTTTATTTAGCATTCTGGTGGCTCATGGCCCTGTTTCATGTGGAAAATATCTACTCCACCACAAAGAGGTGAAGTAAAGAGTTTCATTGGTGGCTGTGGGGTCCCTTGAAGTTTCAACCAGGGAGTATTTGTTTACTAACTTTTAAACCTCGTTTTTGATCCAGAGATACAGATGCCTATGCTGTGTCCATTTTAGTTTATTAGAGAGATAAGCATACACTCTGAAAATCTCTCTAATCTTTGACATAGCTAATGAAATATTTATCTTGGTACCCAAAGTA